>JASSUY010020782.1:0-10689 GCA_032466535.1 Forpus xanthops
CACTGCAGTCCCTCATGAAGAGTCCCTCCCCAGCATCCCTATAGGCCCCCTTCAGATACTGGAAGGCTGCCATGAGGATATCCTTACATTGAGGACACCAGCACTGCACACAATGCTCCAACTTAGGACCCACACTGGATCCTACCGTACACACCAAGCCAAGAGGCTCTTATGCACTTCCCAGAGCTGGAGTCCTCCCCTTCTCAAAGGCACAGACTGAATGGGAAGCTGCCATACACTCCCCAAGCCCTGGGGAAGGAATTCAGGTCCTACTTCTAAAAGAGGAGAGCAGAGCAAGTCCTGTGAGACACTCCAACTACCAGCACCCCACTATTCCCTTCTTGATCATCCCTCTTGGAAAAGGACCTCTAGAAACATCCATATCTCCTCAGGTACAGCTTCACATCTTCATTTAAATAAATGAGATGATGACATTAAGTTTCTATCTTTGGAGAAGCCAGGGGAGCATCATCACTGGAGATACCACATCCAGGGAAGGTTTTCCCCTTTCTGGCAGCCCAGCAGCCAGGCAAACATAAATGCCATAAGCATTTGAGAGAAGAACACACCAGCACCTATTAGTGTCCTAATGAACCAGAGAAGGTGCTTTTAGTCCACTTGTTTAGTTAAAGAGTTTCTCCTTCAGCCACAGCTACGTAACTAGCCTGGAAACCTTCCCAAGGGCTTTACACTCCCCAGCTCCCTGTGCAGCCTCCCTATGATGCCCATAAAAGCTCAGGAAGTGCAAGGCGGGAAGAAAAGCTAATCAGAGAAAAATGCATTGGATTTAAGGAGCAGGAACCCTGCCCACAGGGGTAGGGAAAGAGAAAAGCCACATTCTGGATAAGTGGGTAGTGTGGGCACAGCAAAGACCACACCAGAGCGCACTCAGTGGAAGCAGCAGGCCAGGCTTTTGGCCAAGAAACCCACAAGAACAGGACACTCTGTGCCGTTGGGATATTCTCTGAGGATCCCAGTCTTCAGCCCTTTAGACAGCAACAGGCACAGCTACAAAGGCACATTTGCTCTGCTCGTACTCAGGCTGCTCAGACACGATCCAGACCTGACACCACGTCACCAGAGTGCACACTCCGGCTTGGCAGACAGAGCCATGGGGTTTCAGACCCAAGATGGCTCGTTTCTGGGCAGCTATAGAGATGACAGCAAGAATATGCAGCTCTGCACTTGTCTACATGGAATGTAGACCCTACAGCTGGAGACCTAGCAGCTGAACCACCAAGCAGGGGTTGGCTGGGTTTATATATGATCAGGGGCTGCCTAGAAGGGTGCTCAGTAGCACTCAAGAAACTCAACAATTGATTGGGATTAAGTTCTTTGGACACAGAACTCTCTCTGAGAAGGGTTTGGGTGTACATGTGCATGGCTGAGGGGGGATTATATTCTGAGATGTGAAACTAAATCTGCAACTGGTCCTTGCACCTGAAGGAGGAACTGGCAGCCTGCTGTAAAAGGCTGTAGTAATTCAAGTGTAAAAACAGGTTTCTCCTCTGAAGCTGGTTCACTAGAGAAACCACCAACCAGACTACATCCTTTCCAGGTAGATACCTGATATAGAGATCCTTGACCATGGATCCTTGCCAATCTATATGATGTTATGGCTAACCTAGAGACAATCAAGGCCAATCTATAACCACTGTAGAGTGATAATACCCCAGAAAGCATTGACAAAACCTCCTTCCTGCTCACAGGGGCACTCTCTAGCAGAGGAACACAAGATGAGCCTGGTTTCCAAAGGACCTTTTACAAACATCCTGCAAAGAGGTGAGTGGTGTTTGTGGGTTTCTGCCTCACACCTTTACAACATCACTTGGTCAGTGGAACCAGCTGTGTCCTCACCTCTGTGGGAAATGGAATTCCAAAGGAGCAGAGCTCTGGACAGAACCCAGTTCTTCCAGTTCAGCAATACCTCACAGTGTTTAGACACACTCTAAATACTGAACACTGAGCCCACAACCCCTTGCAAGGATCACAAGTTTGCTGCAAGCCAAGCAATGCTGCTCTTACGTGATGTATTTGTTGTACAGGATAAAGGCATGCTCCATGTTGCCCTCCTCGGAGTAAATGGTGGCCATGCGGAGGATCTCCACCCCGGAGCGGTAGTAGCGTCGTGGTGGGATGTCCTCATTCACTTCCACAGCACTTCCCACCTGGATCAGTCGTCGCACTCGCTCCTCTGGTGGGAGGCTGATGTCAGCGTGGTCAGGCATAGCCCCACACATCAAAGCTGTGGTGGGAGGGAAGGCAAACACGTCAAAACCAGTGTCAAACAGGTAACTCACCCAGTTTACAGAATCATAGAATGGGTTGGGGTGGAAGGGACCTTAAGACCATCCAGTTCCAAACCCCTGCCATGGGTAGGGACACCTCATACTAGACCATGTCACCCATGGCTCAGTCCAACTTGGCCCTCCTCCATAGAAATCATCCCCCTCAGCAGAAAAGCACTTAATTCATGGTCCAAGCAAGGTCCTGAGGAAGGAAACTGGGAGAGACACAGCTCTTTTTGGGCACAGTGCTTGGATATTTCCCTTGACAACCTGAAAAGCAGACACAAATTCAAGATCAGGCCATGGTAATGATGACATGGGTCTGACCCAACCAAATCCTGCCCAAAGCAGCGCTTCCTTCCTGCTTGTCTCTCTGCATAACAGAACTAGTTCTGGTCACTGGTTTGGGGCACAATGGTCAAAGCTTTTCATTCAGACTCAAGCAAAAACAGCTTTGCAGTGCTCACTGTTTCGCTTGCACAGCAATGAGACAAGGAGGGAGCTGAAGCCAGTGCTGCTCAGTAGATCTGCCCTCACCCAACCTGCTCAAGCCCAAATTGCTCCTGCTTGGGCACAGCTACAATCCCTCTCTGCTCCGTGCTGCAGGAGGCACACCCGACACCCCAGGAATGCACCTCAACCTGATCCTTGTGTCTGCCTCTGACAAAGCCTTCTCACCTATGGCACAAGTCAATGAACTTGAAGCAGAGGAAGCATCAAGACTGTCTGAGGCAATGAGCCCACAAACACTCAGCAATGCTGCTTCCCCTCCAATGAAAGCAGCTATCCCCTGGAAAAGCCAGCCCAGAACAAGCTTAAGAGTGAAATTCCCTGTGAAACCACAGAGATGAATCCACAGTACCTCACAAGCCTTTCAGCAACTCAACTGCCACACACAGCACATAACTGAATCATAGAATAGAATGGTTTGGGTTGAAGGGACCTTAAAGCTCATTCAGGCCCAACGCCTGCCATGGGCACGGACACCTTCCACTGGAGCAGGGTGCTCCAAGCCCCTGTGTCCAACCTGGCCTTGAACACTGCCAGGGATGGGGCAGCCACAGCTTCTTCGAGCACCCTGTGCCAGCGCCTCAGCACCCTCACAGGGAAGAGCTTTTCCCTAACAGCTCATCTCAATCTTCCCTCTGGCAGGTTAAAGCCATTTATTGTGACTCATTCCTAAACAAGGGAAAGGTCCTGAGCTGAGCTAAGGATCTGACCTGAGGATCCTGAGCAGCAGAGGAGTTGCCCTTCTAAGGTTACTTTGGAGCAGAAGTCCCTTGTTAAGGCTGGGAGGTTCGTGTTGCTCAGCCCAAATCCTGGAGGGGCCTAAACAGGCCTCTTGCCCTAAATAAGGGCTGTGGGATTCAGTCCTGCCAGAAGTAGCCATGCCAAAGTACTTACTTATGTGGCTCAGAGTGACCTTCAGCTTCTCTTCCTCACTGCTGCTTCTCCCAGGAGTGGGTTCAGCTGCTCCCCAAAGGCAGAGCTCTCACTCCCCAACCAACTTCCACAGTCGTCCTCCCCCAGGAGAGGACAAACACCATTTATGTGTGGTAACTCCCTGGTGCCTTAGACGGGTTCAAAATGAAACAGGGAATTTCAGGTTGGAGATAAGGAAGCTCTTCCCTGTGAGGGTGCTGAGGCGCTGGCACAGAGTGCCCAGAGAATCTGCGTCTGCCCCATCCCTGGCAGTGTTCAAGGCCAGGTTGGACACAAGGGCCTGGAGCACCTTGCCCCAGTGGAAGGTGTCCCTGCCCGTGGCAGGGGTTGGAACTGGATGATCTTAATCCCCCTTTAACACAAACCTGCCATTCTCCGACCCCCCCAAGCCCTCCACAAGGCGCTCATTTCTAAGGGCCCTCCTTCACCCCCTTCTCCAGCAACGCACAATGGAGGAGCCCCGGACCGACCCCCCCCCCAGCGCCCCACAACAAACCCAGGGCAGGCCCAAACCATATCCCCCTTCCTAACAACGACACCCACAGCCGGAGCCCCACGAAGGGAACCGCTCCGTGGACAGCCCGAACCGGAGCCCGTTTGTCCCGGCCCCATAGGGCAGGAAGGGACGACACCGGCCCCCTTGAGCCCCCCACGGCCCCGGCCCTCACCTGCGGCCTTCTCCCCTCAGCGCTTCCGGGTTCTGAGCGCGACGCCGACAGCACGGCCCCGCCCCGCTTTAAACAGCCAATCAGGGGCCGCGGCAACATCCGGGTACCACCCGCTCGGGCTCGGACGAGAACCCCCCCCGCGGCCTCTTAGTGCCGTCACCTTAAAGGGGCAGCGCCCCAACCCGAAAACAGACTTTTTCACCCCAAAACGGTGGTGAAGGCAGAGCGCACCGCCGGGCTCACGGGAGAGCCGCAGGGTCGGCCCGAGCACGGGGGAATAGCTGCCCTGTAAGTGGGGCTTGGGGCTTATGTACTGGAGGGATTTACTGCAGTGGAAGTGGGTGAAAAGCACAAAAAACCCAAATAATGGAGTTTAGGCTGAATAAAATCTGTTGTATTGAGAAAAATAAGGAAGACTCTGTCAGCAGAAGGTTAAGGGATGCTCCTGCAGATGTTTCTTTAGGATTAGTCCATTTGTGTCTGTGTTGGTTCTTCCCTGAGGGAGCAGAGCTCCAACCCTGGAATTCCAGAGGAGACAAACTTCCTGCAGGATTTGTAAAAGCACGAGAAAAAGTAAATGAAAACTGAGCTAAAAGAGCTGTGTTGGGAACAACAACAGCTCGCAATGGCTGGTGAAGGATACAACAAAGCTGCCCATTCCAGCGCTAAGACCCACTGAAGGGGCCCTGAATGGGCCTTCCTTATGGACAATATTCCCTAGGCTGTCCCAACAGGTTTCTGGCACTGGTGCCTGCATCTCCTCGCTGGCTGCATTTCCTGAGTTGGACAGAATTGGGGGTTCTGAGTGGGAAAGAACAGTCCATTGCTCTGTTCCATGGTGGGGAGCAAAAGTCAACATAGTTCCTCGCTGCCAGCCTGTGGGGCTGCCTTGGATCCATTGCCCTGAGATCACATGCTGGCACCTGGAATGGTGCCGGAGCCATTGCACCTCTCCTATGTCTCTTCTTGGGGCTGCCAGATTTCCTGGAATGAAAATTCAGGAGTCAGAACCAGAAGTCACAGTAAAGGAAGTTTTCATGGAGTTGTTTGGGTTGGAAGGGATCTTAAAGCTCATCCCTGCAGAGCAGTGATCTCTTAAGTATTCTCTGAGATTTAGCTTGTAAAAGTCCAAGTTTAAGGGTGTTAAACATGAGAAAGGATTTCAATAGCTAAAATCCTACCTGGGCATTGCTATGGTAGTGGAACTGGTATGGAACTCGTCTGAATGATGCGAGTGATATCTGACCATCTGGGCTTTGCTGGTTGGGGTAGGGGCAGCTTTCTGCCTGAAGGAGCCAGAGTCCAATCTGTTCAGTTCCCACTTCCTTAAAAAGAAATCTGCATGTTTTGACTGTTCAAACCATTCACAAATGATCCAAAGAGCTCTTCTACACTTAAAACCGCCGTCCCTCTGCATCGCTGCACCCCAAACAAGAACAGTAGCAGATCTTTCAATCCAGATCCCCTAGCTCCCCACCTTCCTTGTTCCCCACTGGCCCCTTCAATCTCCCTTCCTAGGAACCAGTCACATTTAGCAACTGCTGCTTGACACCAGCTCTCCCTGGGCACACACTTATGCACACAAAAAGACGTACTGTTTTACAGGTCTCTGCTGAAGATGTTGGATATAGTTGATTCTCTCTATAGGATGTCCTCGAGCTCTGTTGAACACTGGAAAGAAACAGGTCTTAGTTGCAACAACATTCTGTACATGCCACTTTTGGGGCTGTAGAGGACTTAAAACCCTTTAGAAGAACTCTAACCCCTTCAACCAACACTAATATGCTTAGGTCACACAGGGTGACTTCACTCAGTGTTAGTGCCCTTCACACCACAGCCTGGGACAGAGCAGAGCTGCAGAGATCCAACCCCTGTTCAGTGCCCACCATGTTCCCTCAACCAGGCTTAGCTCCACAGTCAGGCCATACACTTAATCCCAGAGGGATGTTGAAGGCTGTAGAGGTGGGTCAGTGCAAACCTCATGGAACTGAACAAGGCCAAGAGCAAGGTGCTGCCCCTGGGTTGGGGGAATCCAATACAAACACAGGCTGGGGGAGGCTGGATGGAAAAGCCCTGAGAAGAAACTGGGGTGTTGGTGAGAGGAAGCTCCTCATGACCTGGCTTCAGTGTGAGCTTGAGCCCAGAACCCCTCCCCATGTGTGGGCTGCAACCCCAGAGAATGAGCAGCAGATCAGGAAGGGGATTCTCCCCCTCTACAGTCCTGATCCAGCTCCCATTCCACATTATAGGAACACACACAGAGCTAAACCAGTTACCTCCCTGGAGCCAGCCCAAGCTTTCCAACCATCTAAAACCACAAGCCCACAATAAACATCCTGCACCCAACAAGAACATCATACATGTACATACGCTCAATTGCAGTGTCTGCCTCCATGCCTTCAACATCAATCAGGTACCTGTGCAGCAAGAAAACTCTAATCACACAATTAGCTATGGAAACATTGAGAGGTTTGAGCTAATTCAACAGGAAGGAGTAACTGAGAACTTTTTAGAGCTTCTGTTTCTGTACCAGAAGGGAGCATTTGGACTGCTGAAATTTGGGCCAAGAAGTGCACCCAACAACCTTCTAAAAGCTGAAAAGCTGTAAATCTTTGCAAGTATAGGACGACACAGCTCACTTGACTTATTGCTGCAACTCTGTTTCCTCCTGGAGCACCAAACAATTGGCAATGTCACCAGTTTGACTCACCTACAAACCAGGTAGCCAGTTCTGTTCAAGCCATGTGTGCAATGAACTCCTATGAGTTTATCTGTAACACACCAAAATCAGGTTATATTTAAACAGCCTTACTCCAAAATCCAACCAGAACAAACCCATCTGCATTCACCCTCCCCCAGTGACACCAGTATAAATGACTACAAGGGACCACACACCAACATCCCTCTATGTCTAATTAAAGCCGCTGATTCAACTCATGAACTCAGTTAATCCTGAGTTTATCTACATGGTCACCCAGCTCACTGTCCAGAAGATGCATTTAAAAGCTCCACAAAAAGCCATTCCACGTTTCCCAAGCACGAACAGTCATCTGTGTTTACAGAAAGCCTAGAGATGGAGTCTCAAATGTAATTAAAGCTCAACTCAGTGCCAAATTATCAGAGAGCCAACAGGAATTCCTTCACCACAACAATCCAAACTTACTGCCATGACATTCACATGCCAAGAAGAGGAAAATAAATTCATGCTGCTCATTCAACATAAGAGGGACATGGGTTGGAGCAAGTCCAGATCAGGGATGGAATCATCCTCACATATGGAGACCAGGCTGAGACCACTGAGGCTGTTCAGCCTGGAGAAGAGAACCTGTGTGGAGACCTCAGAGCAGCTTCCAGTGTCTGAAGGGGGCTACAAGGATGTTGGAGAGGAACTCTTCATCAGGGACTGCAGTGGTAGGAAAAGGGGTGATGGGTTCAAACTGAAACAGGGAAGTTCAGGTTGGAGACAAGGAAGAAGTTTTTCACTGTGTGGGTGTTGAGGCGCTGGCACAGGGTGCCCAGAGAAGATGTGGCTGCCCCATCCCTGGCAGTGCTCAAGGCCAGGTTGGACACAGGGGCTTGGAGCAAGCTGCTCCAGTGGAAGGTGTCCCTGGCTGAGGCAAGTGGTTGGAACTGGATGAGCTTTAAGGTCCCTTCCAACACAAACCAGTCTGGGACTCTTAAGATTAAAACATCCCCAGCTTCCAGCCCTGCAGTGCCCTTCCCAAGGGAAATCCACACTTACTGTTGTTTCTGTTGTCTCTCAGAAACTGTTTTACAACATATTTGAACTGCGAAACTGCGTGCCTGTTTGGGATTTGATGTCCCACTGTCAAGATCTTTGAGTAGAAGACTGAGGCTGGGAGTTCCTACAAGAAAGTCTGTCAGTGATTTCCAAAGAAAGCACAAGGATTCTTATCACATAAGCACACACAATAAACCCAGAAGCAGCTTTTCAGCTAAGACCAACAGAGCAGCAGCACTGTTTTAGGTAAGAACACTTCTTCTTCACCCCCTAGGCATAGGGCCAATATTCCAGAGCAGCCTTTTGGCATTTTCATTTCTCTTGCCTTTCCTCTCCAGGTAACAAGCAGAGGCCAGAATGCTTTTCCAAGCCATTATCTACACATTTGATACCACAAGGCAAAGCTGACTGTAAGCAGGCATTTGCTCAGGAAAAGCCTACAAAAACAGGCGTAGGGAATCACAAAACTTGTGCTGATTGGGACAAAGAGGATCTACACAACAGAGTTTAAAGACTCCACGCCTTAGCCTGACTGAGGATGAAAAGCCCACCCCCCAATGTCTCAACTAACCCCCCTGCAGGGACTCTTCATTAGGGACTGTAGTGACAGGACAACGGATAATGGGTTCAAACTGAAACAGGGGAAGTTTAGAATGGATATAAGGAATAAGTTTTTTACTGTGCAGGTGGTGAGGCACTGGAATGGGTTGCCCATGGAAGTTGTGAATGCTCCATCCCTGGCAGTGTTCAAGCCTGGGTTGGACAGAGTCTTGGGTGGCATGGTTTAGTGGGATGTGTCCCTGTCCATGGCAGGGGGTTGGAAGTGGATGATCTTAAAGTCCTTTCCAACCCCAACTACTCTACGATTCTAGAATTTGAGTGCCTCACACTAAAGTTATCTTCCAGCAAGAAACATCTTCCACCTTACCAGCAATGACAGCGCTTACACAGAGCTTCACTTCCCCAGCAGCAGAACCAAGACTCACCTCTGGCCTGTAGTAGCGAGTGGTGTAGGTCAGGTCAATGATCAGGCCCAGCTCTTCCTTCTGCTCTTTGATTTTCTTAAAGAGGTCACAGGGTGAAAATCTCTCCTCTGGATGCAGGTTCTTATCAAAGCTCTAAAGGGAAACAACGTTTAAGAGCTGACATTAAAACTCAGGTGAATTGTGACTGGTGGGAAGAGCAGGAATTCTCCAGAACAGCCCAAAGATCATCCCTTCAAAGAGAATGGTTCAGGCAATATGCAAGACAGATGGACACACAAGTTGCCAGAGCATGCTCAGGCCCTCACTGCTCTGAGGCTCCTCAGCTAAGGGGACAAAGCAGACTTTTCCGTGTGGCAGAACACTGCAGTGTGAAAAACCACACACAGAAACTGAAGGATTTGTTTGGTGAAAGTTATCAAATAGAGCTTCAGCTCAAATAGAGGGGAGCCAACAGCACCACAATCCCCATGGATATTACCCAGTATTTGTATTAGGAGTACCTGCCCTGCTCAGACCCCTCTGGAACAGAGCAGGATCCTCCATAGAATCAACTGGACTGAAAAACTGCTTTAAGCCCATCCAGTCCACCCTTACCCCAGCACTGCCAAGGCCACCACTTATCCATGGCACTGACAGCCTCTGCTCCACGGGAATGGTGACTCCAGCCCTGCCCTGGGCAGCCTGTTCAAATGCTTGAGCGCCCTTTGGACATGGAATTGTTCCTCAGCTCCACCTAAACCTCCCCTGGCGCAGCTTGAGGCAGTTTCTTCTTGTCCCATCTCTTGTTCCTTGGGAGCAAAGACCAACTCCCAATCCCTCACAGCCTCTGCTCCTGAACCTTGGCTCTGGCACCGCACTCCTTGGGATGTGCAGCCTTCTGGGAACATCAAGGGGAGCTGCCCACGGTATCCCTCCTGCCCTAACACACCTCCTAGCAGCTGGGATGCTCAGGTCATGGTGCTGGCAACCAGAATCATAGAATGGCTTGGGTCGAAGGACCCTTAAAGCTCCCTGACATGGGTTCAGCAGCAGCAGTTGTTTTTCTCCTTTAAGGGGTAGCTGGTGCAGCACTGTGAAACCACGACACTCCCCCAGCTCCAGCTCCCTGCCATGAAGGAATTCACTCATCACACGCTGCCACTGCCACCCTGCCCAAGCCCATCGCATTCTCACCTTCCTCAGGGGCACCTTGAAGGCGATGAAGCGCGTTCCCGGTATCCTCCTGCCCAGAGGGATGTAGTCGGTCCACCTAAACCCAACATCACAGAGGCAGTAAATGGCCCAACCGCGGCCCTGGGACTGCCAAAGCCACACAGGCCAGGGGGGCCGTTCCCTATCGCGGCTCCGGGGCCGGGAAGGCCTGGGGGAGACCGAAGGGGACCCGGTGGAGGCCAAGAGGAACCGAGGGGAAGGCCGAGGGGGACCGCAGGGAAGGCCGAGGGGGACCGCAGGGAAGGCCGAGGGGGACCGAAGGGAAGGCCGAGGGGGACCGCAGGGAAGGCCGACGGGGACCGAAGGGAAGGCCGACGGGGACCGAAGGGAAGGCCGACGGGGACCGAAGG
>JASSUY010020783.1:0-33024 GCA_032466535.1 Forpus xanthops
GGCCGGGTTGGACATAGCCTTGGGTGACATGGTTTAGTGGGAGGTGTCCCTGCCCATGGCAGGGGGGTTGGAACTGTATCATCCTAAGGACCTTTCCAGCCCTATTTTATGATTCTAAAAAACTGCTGTGCATTACAATTACATAATATTAGAATTTAGTATATGAAATTCTCCAGTCTTTGCGACATCTTTTAGATTTTAAGTCAATAAAATTAAAATCCCAGTGCCCTGATGCACAGACCTTAACAAATCTATCCTGTAGCCTGGACCATATATCCACATTTAGGAAGCAGATCACTGCTGCAAACAACTAGAATATTTACTTTCAGATTTTTGTTATGAGAATTTCTTAGAAAAAGCACAAGTATTTGTATGTAAGGCCTCTCTACTACATGCAGATATTTATTAATCTGTAAATCAACTTGGTCTATTGAGATGGTTGTTGAAGCTCTGGATTAAAAAACAAACCTAGTACAACTATGGTATACAATAAAAATTCCCAAGTATTTTTAAGATGGACACACTATTAATTTGTTCATGCTTTTTCATTATATTCATTAACTTGTTCTCAGATGGGAGAACAGTCTTTTTCTGGTTCATAATTAGAATGAAACCCATTACAGTAAAGTGAATACAGAACAAATCGGATTTCCAAGGCAAATCAAAGTACGTAAACTCAAAATTAAGTGGTTGAGCTGCAGACTACAGTGGGATTTAGACATTCCTTATGATTTTAGTAAAACTGTGACAGTAACTTTGCCCTGGTTCTAAGCACATTTATGTACTTGTAGTCAGATGATACCAGATGCTGTGGAAGGTTTGGAGCATGGGGGCTGCATGGTGTCTGCAGTGGAACCGCAAGGCAGATCTACCAGCTTGGAAAAGTAAGCTAAGCCTTGAGCAACAGATGAGGCCACTGTCCTCTCCTCACACTGGCTTTACGTGCACGGGAAAATTTAAAATGAGAGCAAAACATCTCAGAAAACTTGGTCCCAGCCAGTGGAGACCCTCCCAGCTGTCAGTGAGAAGGAAACACACCCTCCTGAGTCGCTTCCCTCACAGCTGCTTTAACATGCTTTTGGAGCCAGGCCCTAGATCATCCAAATGATAGGCAAAGAATCTGTGTTCCTCTCATAACCCTCTGTGCATTAGTGCTCAGGGAACATCATATCCTTTTAAAGAGCTGACAACCAGCCTCAGTGTAAATACTAATTTTCTAAAACTGTTGGTGTGCCAAGCTCCTTCTCAAATCAAGTTGTATGTGCTTTTTCATCAAGCAAGGCATTTAGGGCTCCAAACAACCAAAATACAACCTCAGAATGCTTCAAGTTACAAGTAGAGGGAGAAAAAGGGAGGCAGCAGATGAATCGAGCTACAATAACCTTTAATCCTCCATTATGGAGCATCAGATGTAGTAGCTACATCTAAACTGCAGTAAGATGACTTAATGAGTATGCATGTACTTCCAAACAAAGGCACATGCATGTGTAAAACCATATGTAAATCACTGCGTTCTCCCCACCCCCCTTGTTAGCTATGATGATTTGAACATTTTAATCTTATTTTGAAACATTTTCTTTTAAATGGAGCCTTTGGGATTTTGGAATAAAATCACAAAGGAAAGAAGAAAAGCAGCCCTTACAAGAAACAAAGGAAACACTGCAAGGTCAAATACAGTATTAATAATAATAATGTCTTATGTGACCTGACAATATTTTTATGCTGAACATCTTGCTGCAACAGCTTTTAAAGTGCAGGTCATAGACAGATGGCAGTCTGTGAAACATTGACCAGTCAGGCTGTCCTGACTCATTATTTCCAGATGCTACACAATCTTAAGTAATTTTATTATCTTGATTTTTTTCACTTTAAACTGTTGCTATAGTTTCATGGCAGTTGCTGGTAGGAATCGGAGTCAGGCTTTTGTTGCAAATAAGCCTTTTCATTTTGACTCTTACTGCTTAGATATGATAGAAGCTTGCTACTTTTTTGTTTTCATTAAAATATTCGTGATGGAGAAGCTTGATTGAAGTGCACCTCATGGTCTACCAAGACTAGCCGCTTATTTCTACATTATCACAGACCTCTACCCACTTAAATTACAGTTATGATAAAACCAGTTCTTCTGGAGCTTGTTGTATGCCTTGTTGGTGAGCCTGGCTCCTGGTATCCTATCCCTAAGTATCCTACTTGAAGCCTTGGTTCAAAATATGAAGGATAAAAACAATTTCTAAAAGTTAGTATTTCTACAGTGATGTAAAATCCATAGGGACCATGACAAAACTCAACCCATTTCTCTCTAAACAGAGAGATATTTGTTAGATGTTGCCTCCTGTAACAGTCCAAAGCTTCTCTCCGCATATACACATTATTAATAAAAAGAGTATTTTAACTCCACATTCACACACATCTGTGACTTTCTCAGAGCATTACGTAGTGCACTGCTGGAGTCTCAGGTACTGTGTTGGTCAGTTTGAGGCAGGAATCTCTACCAGTGTCTGACCAAATTGTTGCTGGGATCTGCGGCCCTTGTTGCTAGATGGAAAAATATCTGTATGTATATGATGCCTATATGTAAAAATTCAACCCAGGCCACTGCACAGATACTTCTGACATACTTCTGATGCTCTCCCCTTGAGATTTTGTATTGATCAAAGCTTTTAGACTTGAGTGTCACTTTTTTTCCTGGTTTTACTCAGATAATAGTATTTATCTGTCTATAGGAAGACCTTAGACAGTGCATGTTCTCTGTAAGTGAAAATGGCTGTTGGGTGTCATGGCTATTTTAGTGAGGACCGGGCAACTAAAACTAAAATCCCTGACTGGTGCAATTGACCAGATGAAGCCCCAGTAAAAGTGCAATTACAGCAAAAAAACAACCCCGTTCCGTGTGCCCCATCTGCAGGGCAGTTTGTTGGTGGCTGGTGCTGCCAGCTGGTACTGAAACAAAGGTCAACAAACCATAACTCTCTTGTTTGCAATTACACTACCACATTAATGACCTTGCTGCAATCCCTCCGTCTCTATCCTGCTCAGGCTAAGGTTCTGCTTTCTCTCACCACGTGTGCTCCAGCACGGGGAACACCTTGTCCTGCTGGTCGTGGGCTCCCTATGCCTCCTCTTCCAAGACTTCCCAAGCCCACAAGCAGAAAATGTTCTACTGGAAGCAGTGCTCAGGAATCAAACAGATCTTAAAGAACCTGAAAACCTATTGAAAATTGGCAGCCATAGCCTGCAGCACAAAGACACAGGCATTGCGCTGAACCAAACCACCCCATGATCTTGGGGCTTTCTATCTGCTAAGACTGCACCTAAGATGGCAGCGCTGTTTACCAAGCCGTGATAGTGAAATACCTAACTAGGCGAAAATGCTTTTGTCTAGCATTCCAGAAAAAATCATGGTATGATACCAGTACTATGGGCGCTTCCATGTTCCTTCCTCCATAACAATAAAACACCCTCTTGCAACTAGAACAAGCCATATCAGTGAGTACAGCTCTGCTTGCATTTCCAAACCACAAGATTCTGCTCACATAGATGCGTCAGACTTCCACCCTCCCACCCAACTTACAGGAACAAAAGCATGTACCCACCTTTCCAGAGGATGGCCTTGTGCCAGGTAACCAAACTCTTCCATTTTCTGTCTTGCAGGCCTTCAGCATCTTCCTCATGCCAAAACTTGCCCTGTGGCTTTTTAACTAAAGCTGCAAGACAGCAAGAGAAGGAGGGAAGACTGGAGGCTTTTATCATCCTTTACAAGCCCAGATCATACACACTGGCTGCTCTCAACAGCCTTACACATACAAGGACCTACCAAAACACAAGAGGCTGCTTGGGGCCCACAAGCGAGCAACACATCCCCTGACACCAAATAAGCACAGTGGCACAGCGTTTATTTCACTGCTTCAGTGACAAAAGTGTGTCCCAGCATTAGGATTCATTTTCTTTCTTACAAGGAGCTTCAGAAATAGTCACACAGATAATTGCCCAATGAGGTCATTTTTATCCTGACTCTTTTCTGGAATTCACTGAGCTGGAAATGTGGTTTTCTTCAGTAAGGCAGCACTAGGTTTGTTTATTAAGAGGGGGAAAAGCCCAAGCAGCTCCCAGAGCTATTTTTGTTCATGGATTTGTGTCCCATACTTCACTGGCATTGTCTAAGAAGACATGAGTTCCGACAGGAGCTTTCCTGCACCCTGAGTGTTTTACTTCATCTTCCCATAAAAACTGCCTGGCATTTGGTAAGATGAAAGTGTGCACTGGGAGCTTCCCCTCTGTGTGCCTGAGTTTCTATTTCTGCACTACTGAGGGAAATAAATTTCCCTCCACTATCCATCCAACAGGCTCAGAAGTTATTTGGTACCCAGGTGTGCAGTGCAATCATATAAACCTCCTGTCTTTGAGAACAAACATAGTTCTGCCCCTTCTGCCATCCCTTCAGCAGCCTCATCTGCTGGTGTCACTGTTAAAGGACACACCACAGATCACAGCTTCTGAGTTTTAGTTTGAAAACAAGCTGAAGATGATGCAAGACTTACTTTAAAATTAACAAATTCCATGTTTAAGCTCATGAAAAAGTGGGAAACAGCTAGAAAGTACTTCAGGAGGACTCTCATGTCAGACAGGGCTCCAGAGAATGCTCCTGTAAGCCTGTCCTGACATACATTTGATCTTAAGCACACAATTACAACATCCTGCACGTCTGTAGCTGAAGCTTTCCCAGCAGGTTTTCCAGCTTGCTTACATCGAGTCCAAAGTATAGCCACATAAATATAAATTATACATGAACATCTAACCTGTATCTGTGTGAAGCTTTGATGTTTATTACTGCCATGCACCATCAAGAATGGATTAAAGAAGTCCAGCTTTTAGAAAATAATTGTACTTTTCATTCTATACATAATGAACCTACACTAAGAATAAACTGTAAATTAAGTCAAATGCAGATGAAGGAAAAAAAAATGCATTGTGTATTTAAGAAACTTCCTTTAAACCAAATTATTTTATCTCAATCCAGACATTCACAATAGCAGGAAGCAGGATGACAGCGTGTTTACAGCTGTATAATGGCTCCAAACCCAGTAAAGCATCCTCCCTCTGTATTAACAAAAGATCATACAAGAGATTAAAAATAAGATTAGTCCAAAGGTTCTTGACTAAATTAAACTAAGACAAAAGACACCTACGGGGCAATATTATCTAAAAATCAGTTTAAATAGTGGGGGTTTTGCAAACAAATATGCAAATATTATATTGAAGACTGCTACTTTCCTGATGAACCAAAGCTCACAATTTGGGCAGGAAGTCAATTCCCATATCACTGAAGCTTGGAAGTAGATTCTGGGGGAGATTTTCCAGCCATGTTTTGGATGTCACTCCCTTTCTTTCTCACCCAACATTTTCCTTGCAACCAGCTTCAAAACAGTGGGTACTATGATATATCTTATCCTGAACTCTCCACAGAAGTTGCCATTACAAGGATCCCCATCATCTCAATAAAAAACAATCAAATTTGCTTTAGGAATTGCACTTTTAAGTGTAAATGACACAATACAGAATGCTATCAGTGATATTTGAGGTAGCTCCAGATTAACTGCAAAGCTCAAGCACATGGGCTGACAAGAATGCCCTGAGGTTGAACATAAGGAAATGAAGAATCGTAGAATCATCTCCTGGTTTAGGCTGGAAGAGATCTTAACGACCACATAGTTCCAACCCCCTGCCTTATGCAGGGACACCTTCCCCTAACTTGGTTGCTGAAAGCCCCATTCAACTTGGCCTTGTAGACTTACAGGGATGGGGCAGCCACAGCTTCTCTGGGCAATCTGTTGAGTGCCCCACACCCTCATAGTAAAAAACTTCCTATCCTCTAAATTTACCCTCTATCCCATTCCCCATTCCCCATTCCTCCTTCCCTCTCCAGATTTCTTGGAGGCCCCTTTTAGGTACTGAAGCTGCTCTAACTTTTTGGAGCCTTCTCTTTTCCAGGTTGAACAAGCCCAACTCTCTCAGCCTATTTTCACAGGAGAGATGCTCCAGCCCTCTGAGCATCTTTGTGGCCTCCTCTGGACTTGCTCCAGCAGCTCCATGTCCTTCTTATGTTGAGGACACCAGAACTGTACACAATACTCCAAGTGAGGTCTCACAAGAGCAGAGGGGCAGGATCGCCTCCTTCGACCTGCTGGTCATGCTCCTTTTGATGCAGCCCAGGATACGGTTGGTTTCTAGGCTGCAAGCGCACAGTGCCGGCGCATGCTGAGATTCTTGTCAACTCCAAAAAGTCCTTCTCCTCAGGGCTGCTCTCCGTCCAGTCTCCACCAGCCTCTATTTGTGCTTGGGATTGCCCCAACCAAGGTACAATATCTTGCACGTGGTCCTGTTGAACTCCATGAAGTTTACCTTGGCACACCTCTCAAGCCTGTGAAGGTTCCTTTGGATGGGGTCCCTTCCCTCCAGTGTGTTGACCACACCACACAGCTTGGTGTTGTCCTGCCAGGCATGAACACTGCTGGCTCTTAGCTGGGTCAGACTGATTTGTGGCACATGCTACGTTATGCACTTCATTTGACAAATACTCAGGACAGGGATTTGACATTAACATGTTCAGGTCAGCTCTGGATCTCCACTGTTATTGTATGCAGTTTGGAAATACCAACCAGAATTTCAGCAAGCAGCACAGTATTGCCTTTAATGAAGAAGAAATCGAAAAACACGCTTCTCTATTCATGTTTCATTTCTCAGCCACTCCTATCGCCTATTCCCTTTTATCTTCTCGCTTTTAAAAATAGCACTGGAAGTAAAAAGCATTAATTTTAACTTTTACATTTAACTGTAGTCCCCTCCTTTAAAGAAAAAAAAACACAAAAAAACAGTACTAGCAAAAGAAAACACAAGACTTTTAGACAAACAGGTTTATAAGGTTTATTTTCCATTGCACGTACATGGATTATATACAAGTTAGTAACATAAGTTACTTCTTAATCTTCTAGAAGATTGTTACAGCAAACACTTGCCATTTTAAAACATCAAGTCAGAAATCAATCTAAAAAGGTAAATATGACAATATTTTAAAAATAAAACAAATTGCACTTTGTTAAGGAGAGTCAAATACAGGTCTGGCTATATGCTGTAACAAACTATATAGCAGGTAATATTACAGTTAGAAGTAGCTCTGGCAGTCCATTTGTACATTAATGATTCTTTTCTATTTTACTGAATTAAAAACTTGTGGATATTTCAAAGACTTCCTCTTCTTCCTAGTATTCAAGATTCATCACATGAAAGGCGCTAGCAACTAAGTCTTTATACAATTGCTATTCAAATATAAGAAGAACACCATACTTGGAAATAAGGAAAACATCCTAACTCATCCTGACAGGCCATGTCTCACGAGATGAGGAGTACGGGAGGTGTTCAGCAGTAAAGCCCTGTCCTCTACGTACATAACAGAAAATCTTAAAAAATAATCACTGCACACAACACGAGGGGTGGGGTCATACTGTAGTTTGCAAGTCTCCGGTAACAGGAATATTGCTCATCACTGCTCACAGATGAGTGTTTCCATAGCAAACCTGCTCTCAAAGTGTCGAATCTTTCGGCAGTTGATGGCTTCACGCTTCTGTATTCCTGTTTGGTTTAGTGCAGAACAGTGGAGGGCAAAGAGAAGAGGGAATGAAGGCACATCAGTGAAACAATGGTTTTTACATTTGCTATGATGTCACCAGAAATCAGAACTACTCTTCTTTGATCCCCTGCTCAGAGGGAATGCACACAGGTGCACATTCATATAGAGAAAATCAGACATCAGGCAGCAATCCTGATGGGGTAGTGACCCAAATCCCAGTTCTGATTTCAGTTAAAGTCAACTTGCCAACTCCCCCACAGGCTAATTTGAACCCAGATCAGTTCCCAGTCTCCCTCTCTGTGTGCCTATAAAAATGCTTGTGGGGATGTGAGGGAACAGCAAAGGAGTAAAGCACTAATTAAACTAACTTAAAAATGGCATAAATGCCAAGAAGAATCTACAATTCATAGAATCACAGAATGATTTGGGTTGGAAAGGATCTTAAAGACCACCTAGCTACAGCCCCCTTTCCACTACAGCCAGCTGCTCAAAGCCATATCCAGCCTGGCCTTGAACACTGCCAGAGATCCACAGCTTCTTTGGGCAAATCTGTTCCAGTACCTTACCACACTCATAGTGAAGAACATCTTCCTACCTATCGTCTTTCAGTTTAAAGCCATTCCCCCTTGTCCTATCACTACATGCCCTTGTAAAAAGCTGCAATTCTGAACTTGGACTACAAGGCTCTGACTTCTCATATATTAAAGGGGGTTTGTTTTTTTTTTTTGTTTTGAGGTGGTGGGTCAAGACACCAAATTAAAGAAAGGCCTCAATGAAAGCCTGAACAACAGAAAACACAACCAAGCACACACACACACAGTTTTGCAGCTCCTGGCTGAATCCATGACAGGGGCTTAAGTACTTCTGCACAATAAAATGACTTATTTCCATAGCTCCACAGAAAATATCAGACATACTTAAGCCCACGGAGCTGGTTACTGCCATAAGGAACACCTGCTTTAGTAAGGGTAATTTCTTTCAATACAATCAAGCCTATTTATTAAACTTTCTGCCAACTCCAAAGATGGAAGGAGGAACCTTACCTCTCATGGCTTCTTTGCGCTGTAGTTTATAGGTTTCCTTGCCACGACAGAGGCGGTAAATAAAGAATCCCAGCTGATCCACGTTTTCAATGCGATCAGTTACAATCATCTGTTCATGAATCAAATAGGACTGAGGCAAGTATGTTCCAGCCTGTTGAACAAAAATATAACAGCTCTGTCAAAAGCTGTCTTTTCCTGGTCTGAGCACACAAGAAACACTTAAGAAGTGTTCTTTAACTCAGCTGTGACACATCTTCATAGAATTCTTTCAAAATACATATTACCCACAGGATTTTTACTCTAAATGTGTACATGACTACACTGCACTACAGAGATAAATAATAATTATATTCAGAAAGGTCACAAAATGTCCACTGATGCACATGTCCACTGCCCTCCTGCTACAGCAACTTCAGGGTTCAGTAGAGAAGAAATGTTTCCTTCCAAGTGCACCCCCTGTCATAGATCAGTTCTCCACTTACCATCCACAGTTTTCACTTCATTAACAACATCCCAATGGAGCTCCCAAAGAGAAGCTGGCAGAAACACGCTCCACATGGAGTCACAGGTGCAGCCTAAAGGGTTTGGGAAGCCTCAAGTGACACCATGAACAGTGTGGATCACAACCCTCAAGTCAAACGCAAGATGAAACCCTCTAGCCCCATAAGTTATTATGGTGATTCCCACAACTGTTCCTGTGGAAAGATATTAGAAAGTCATGGTGGTATATCAGTGTTTTTAGGCAACATGCTGAAAAAAAAAAAAAAGAGCTGTGAAGGCTTCCCAAGCCTTTCGCAGCCCCTTCTGTGTTATTCTGCTATAGCTCAAGTGATGGAGGAACCCAGCTCCATGCACAGCTCAGTGCACACATCTAAAGATGCACGTACTTGGCTGTCAGGTGATTTCCCAATACTGCCACCAGTAATGGCCATCAACTTCTTTCAAATATTGCTTCATTTCAGAAATCCTGTTCATGTGATTCTCATTTATAGCAGTAGAGAAGGTGTTGCTTGCTTGCTTAAAATAAAATGATTACTTACTATGGAAACAAAGTCACCTTCTGTGGTGAAAGACTGCTGTATTGACAATAAACAACTTGAAATTTCCATTGCAAAACAAGACTGCCTTTTCAGTCCAAGTGACATGTTAAAGAGTCATCAACTGAATGCTGCTCTCTTCAGTAATGAAAGGACTAAAATTAACTTTAAATTATGAACGTTTTCTTCAGCATGTACTATGAGGAAAACAACAGCAATTTTTTTTTAAGTAAGAGCTTGGAAGACTTCACACTCTCAAATTACCCCACTAGGTATCTGGTAATTAAATCACTGTAAATTACTGTATCTTAACCTCTGGTCTCCTGAATTTCAGCAGGGCAAAGCATTGGCAGAGTGTGCACTGGTGGTGCTGAGGCCTTCAGGCAGCTTGTGAGGACGCTCCTGGGCTTGTGCCCTCTAAACTGCAGGACCTCCTGCACCATTCCATGGACCTGGCCTTCTCAGTTCTCTTGAAGAAAGAGGGAGAGCTCAGTGCGGGAGTCTCCTCTGCTCAGCTGCTGCACGAGCAATTACCCAGCACTGGGATCCAGCACAGCCACAAACATCATCATCTTTGAGACACCTGGTGTGTCACATATGGTTAAACTGGCCAGTTGGCTCAGCAATGGAAGGAGGTGGATGAGCAAATATTACACCCCTGTTTCAGCTTTGCTTCCAGACAAAAGGTGGCCTTTCACTGTCTGCACATTCAAGCAAACTCTATGAATATATAGAAATGTGGTTCTTTAAAAGAAAGCCATAATTTTAGCCTAAGAAACAAAACAGGCCATTGCACTTCTACTTTCATAAAATGCCGTCTGCATATATTCAGAGCTCATATTAATCAAATGAGCACTTTAATATCATACATATTTTCCTTGTGCAACCAATGTGGCCTCAGGACAAGAAGTAGAAATTTACTCACTCTGTGCATTTGCAGGACCGTTTCCCAAATTTCAGTTACAAAACATTTAACCTGATTTTCTGAGACATCAAATGCCCACAGCTTTTTGTTAATACAATGAGAATTAAACAGATGTCTCATAAAATTAGGACACTTGCTGATTGGGCCAATGATCAAAACAGTTTGCTTTTGCACAGACTTCCAATTAAGTGCGTGATGCCTGGTTATTCTCTTACTTGTAAACCAAGTATATTTGATTTAGTACTAATGACAAAGTAGGAAATTAGCAGATTTTAACAGTGGAATTTGTGTGAACTAAAAATGGAAACAGAACAGCATACATAAAATAAAAAGATATGGGGTCACTGCGTTTTACAGACACCACCTCATCCTTGTGTACAGGAAATGAAAGTGTGGTTAAATAGCTAGTCTTAAAACAGGCAGCAAAAACGCAGCAGAAGACTTAGTCATGAAGTCATTTCTCACATGAAATTCATTTATATATACAAACCACTAAGAAATGGCTGAAATGATTCCTGGAGGCCTTATTCCAAAGCCTATTTTGGAAGATGCAAACCCAAAGACAGTAATAACAATTCTGAAGTTACAAAAGCCCAGTAAAATGAAACGTGTAACACTTTCCCCAAATCTTAGACAAGTTTTCAGCTCTCTTCCCCACCAAGAGTGTTACACTGTTCTATAAACAAATCAAGATAATCTGCATTTAAACATGTAAGAACTAAAAAGAAAGATAAAGATGATTCATATTAAATCAGTAAAAGATTCCATTAGATTCTCTACTTTGGCCTCCTCAATTTCACAGGCCGTTATGCTTCACCCAGTTTCTCCCCCTAACAGAACAGCATGTCCCCATGGTGGCGACAAGCCAGCCAGCATCATTAGCCCAGCAGTAGTGTTCAATCATCAAACCCTGCTGGGAAGTCATCAGGAGCTCCCACTACATGATACTGAAAACTCATGTTGGGCTGTTCAGCAGTTGTAGTATCTCTGTCCTTTCCATGGTCCTTGCTTTTAAGGGCAAGAGAATCTTGTTCTGAAGGTTTGATGCTTGCAGAATCTTAAGTGGGTTTTGCTAACCGTAAGTCCAAATTGTCATTACTACAACAAAACCTCCCTAGAAACAGGAAGGCGGAATCTCAAGGCTGGTGGAAGCCTCATGAACTTGGATGCAGTGCTAATCCATCACACCTTGTGTGATGAGTGCCACATCTCATTTCCCAGAGCACACATAGTAGATCCAATACACCTCACGTACACGACCCTCAAGCCACCAGGTCATGTCAAATTAGCAGCCAACCCCAAGGACCCATGCCTCAAACAATGCCCATGTTAAAAGGATTTCCCAGTACCTCCACTTCAAGTATCTCAACTAACCAGTTTTAGTCCAATATATACATGCTTCTTGGGAGCTTTAGCCACAATGGATTACAAAGTAAAAAACACACAAGACTATCAAAGAGTCAAGGTACATCACCATATTCACATGATATTGTCAGTCAAATCTGCAACATGGAAAAATAAAATCATGTTTGTTTGCCTTCTTCTGAATTAACAATTACTTCATGACGGTAATTAATTAACTAAGAGCAGTGTACACTTTCTTCTCTCTTTGCAAAGATCTCTAGTGATCAGTTAACTTTCTAACACGTGCTTTGTGTGAATGCCAGACGTAGCTAAGGGGACAATGTCTCCTCTTCCCCTGTCTTTAGAACAAATCACTTACTATTTAACCGTACCTTGATGTTGATCAGCAGTTCCAGGAAATTTTTTGGTGGCATAACAACAGAAGTATTGAGAGGAATCACATAGCACTTATCCAGGCTAAGGTCAAGGTAGGCAGTGAGTCTCTGTAGAGGAAGTATTTATTTTAATCAAAATTACAAGAATGTCAGAAAATTCACATACAGACTTTGCTAAAGTGCTATTGCCTTGTTTTGTGCTTCAAATTATTGTTCTGTTCACTATAAAACCTGTCCAGACAACCCCAGTTCGAGGGTAGGTAAATGCAGAAATAAAAGGCAGTTTGATGAGAGTTTAAATATATGACAGAGATTTGTGCGAGGCAGCAGGTAATAAGTAGCTCAAATGCACCACAGTAATGAAATTACAAAGGTGAGGCTGAGCTGTTATGGAACCAAGTACAGTATTCATTTATTCCTGTGCCTGCATTTTGGAACAAGAGGCCAAAAATCTCACTCTAATCTCCATGCTTTTATATTTTTTGTTATATTGGAAAGGGGAAATGCTGCCAGTAAGAACAGAATCTAGAAGGGAACATAAAATACTGTCACAGATAACACAAAAAAAGCCTTTTATTTCCAAAATAATACTAACTAGAAGCATTAATGATTTTACTAACTGAATAATTATCTTTATAGTACCTGAATTGCAATATTTGTCATTATTTTATAAAGACAGAGATGCAAAAGCTCAGGGATTATCCTGATGGATCCTATGGCTCTGTTTACTGAGCTGTGTTTTACTGCATCTGTTCCTGCTAAACACAGTATTATTTCAAGCTGCTGAAAGCTCTGAGGCTGTAGACGTATATAAAATGCTGAGCACTAAGATCCCACCAGTCAAAATAGTACCAAGACAGCAATCATCAGTGCAACTAATCTCATTACATGGGAGTAAGTCCTGTGCTTGTGGCAAATGATCCTCACGCTGACCTTCAGAGCAGAGCCTTTAACCCATTAAATCAAAAAGTAATTTCCAATATTGTCCCTATTCACTTCTTAGATACTTCCCCCCACCTTTTTTTCCTGTTTTTTTTCCTCTATAGAGTCTTTGCTCCAACTCTTAACAGAAGCTCCCAAAATATATTCAGGAATATTTTTAAATGACATAGCTTGAGCAAGCAATGTTTTCTTCCAGATCTGGTTATGAATATTTGATAGATAGAACCCATTCTGCCTGGAAAGCTGTGAACTCTGAGGTTTGCATTAAAAAAATAGGACACTTCCCTATTCTTTTTCAGCCTTGCTTTAAAAAGCTGCTCGGTGAAGTCTTCAAATGTTCACAGAAATTCAGCTTCCTGAAAACCAGCTGCAGAACATTTCATCTCTATCAGACAGATTCCATCAGGCTGCTACAGAAAAGAAGGGTTTCTAAATGTTTTACAGCTCTCACCAATACCGAGAGCTGCAGGCCTGTCAACTGCCTTAGCAAAAAATTCTTTACCATGATCTCTGCCAAGGTTGTTTCTCCAAAAAAGGAAGAAACAGCTAAAAGTGCTTTGAGACCCTAGTTCAGTGCCTTTAGGAATCACAGTAGCCTGTGGTGCACAAGGCTTCCTGAGGCACCTGAGAAAAGAGCTTTCTTCCAAGGTCAGCCAACTCGTTGCTTCCTTCCCTTTCTGCTGCTGCTTTGGGCTTTTTGAGCCATGTTCAGAGAGCACCTATGGAGGTGCCTGAACCTACTCATGTCAGATGCAATTAGTCCCTGCAAGTTGAGGTCAAGGCTATGACAGCCCTTTCCAAACTCCCCTGGCACCACAGCAGCTGGTCAAATTCTGGCTTGGTGGACTTAGCACAGCACAAACTATATTTTCTTTACTTCATCATACTAACAAAAGGAAAAAGCTCTAAGATTTTTTTCCCTTTCTAAAACCAGAATTGTATTGGCAAATGGTGTCTTACACACTCCCTCATGATGACTGTATAATGCTGTACTTTGTAAGCCCAGTTAATAATTGCTTGCAGCCTGCTGCTGATCAAAACGTTTCTACTGCCTCCTCCACCCTCTGCTTTCCCCCACCACAATAATTAGGGAGTACATTTATCAGGATGACTGAGGGGGAGCATTTTTCCAGTTTTACATGCTTTCAAGCTCTTCAGAAGTATTTCTTACCCGGTGGAAGTCATGGACGATATCAGCAGGATCGCTATCAGCAAACTCGGGGACTGGCACACTGATAAACTCAACATCTTCCTCCTCCAGGATCTGAATATTTTGCTCAATCGTGTGGTAGCGAGCACTCTGAGCCTCTGCCCCAGACTCAGGTAAACTTAAGCCATCCTCAATGTACTTTATTCCACAGAAATACACGCCACCCTGCTAAAAATAAACAACCCAGCAACAAAAACATCCTCAGCCTACAAGATTAAAACTCCTACAAGTTTAAAACTAATATTCTCAAAGCACAGTGGAGAAGAAAAACCTGCCAGCCTAGGTGAAATGTCTTCCCTTCAATTTGACCTATGCACCAGAGCAGGAGCCAGTTGCGATCTACAACAGGACCACAGGTAAAACCTTGACTGTACTGAATGCAGAGGGAGCCCTTTGCTGGAATTCAAGGAAAACGGGATCCCAAAAGCAGGTTCTTAAAATCTAGTCTTCTGTTCTGCATCCATTAGCTGTGGCACATTGTATCTTATTTTTAGAAAGACAATGAAGTTCCTACATCTATATACATGCACGTTATAATTATTATTTAACTGTGGTCAACAATTACAACTTAAAATACTGAAACTGATGATCTGGATCACCTTTAAAAAGCAAGTCTAACACTGCATTTGGTCATGCTTGCAGCAGTGGCTTGGACCTGGTGACTGCAAGAGTTTCCTTCCAACCTTGACTATTCTGTGAAGTTGCTTAGTTTTTGCAAGGCTTCAGAAGTTTTGAAAGTCAGTTTCTGAAATATTTTTGAACAGTTTTAAAAGACAAACAAGTAATAGAAAATAAAACAACCAATTCTGTCACAGTATGCATAGCACATTACTTAAATGAAGTATAAAGTCCTGAGTCAGAGGAAGTTATATCCCAAATTTATATATCAGATAGTTTTAGAAACATACAACTAATGTATATGCATGTGGCATCAATTTCAAGTTCTAAACTGGAAACGCATCTTCAGTACAATTTAGCTCAATTCCTGAATGTTTCCTACAACCCAGATCTGACATAAACAAATTTGAATGAAAAGGCACCTTCCATTTCAGCTAGCTGGGATGTGAAAGGTGGAACACCGCAGGTGGAACTGATGGAACATGAGTTAGTGTTACAACAGGCCTTCAGCTACTCTCAGCTCGTTAATCCACCAAGAACGCTATGCTGTTTAAGCATCACTTGCAGCACTACTGCTCCCCTGTGAATCAGGTTAATGTGACAGGCAAAGAGACTATAAACTGCAAGTTCAGCTAGAATTTCTCATGTTCAATCACTCTGCCTTCTTCATTTGCAGCTACTAAAATGGGGAGAAAAACAATAATCCCAGTAGCAGGGACAAGAACACAGAATTTATACCTTATAATTACACGCACTAACCAGAGGGCTAGAGGGATTCATGTTTCACTTATACTCTCCCTTTCTGGCTATGAATCTTGCAACCCAGTTGGTTTCTGAAGGAGTGATGGTGTGCTCACACCAGTTGGGCAACAGCCCAGCATATATCCAGTGCTGCCCAATGACAGTTCTCCCTGAGGAAGACAACATTTAACTCAGGTCCCCCATATTTTGGGTAAATGCTCCACTTCCCTGGCACCACTGTCTTCAAAGGGCTCCCACTGCAGCGATGCCACTTGTTAAAGACTGAAAATACATTTTGTCAGAGATCTGATCTCGTCAGTGTGAATTAGACTTGACAGAGCATGTTTAACCACTCTGACAGAGCTTCTCCCAAGTCCCCTGCAGGGCCTGTATTCTGTATCCCTCTGGAAGCTAGGAAGTAGGAGAGTCACTGCACTTCTTTGACAAGCAGTTCCTTTCCTGTGCATGAGCAGTGCTGCACGTGTCTAGAAAACCTGGGGTCAGACAAGGAGGTTTTCAAGGGGTTAATCCACGTCCAGCATTCGTCACTGCGGAACACAGAGAGCGCAGGTGAAAATCTGGGACATCACTGCGGTTCCTTAGCCCAAGTCCTATTTAGATATAATCCTTCCTCTGCAAGGTAAGGTTTCCAAAAGTGCTGCTCCCTTTTATTTGCCAGGTTTGCTTCCGCCCTCCTCTGCTAATAGCTAACTTCAGAGCAGGCCACATATTTTGCCTTTACAAATGCTTAGGTTTTGGAAACCAAAAAAAAGAAGAAAGGCTGTTTGGTTTAGTCTTTTGTTCCTCCTCCCTCTTCCAAATGTAAGGCATAACAGAGAAAAACACAGCCCTCCCATAACAAAATGTATTTCCCTTACCTGGAATGCAAAATATTTGTACAGATAGGCACCACCCAGGATCACCCCAGCCAGCATAAAGGCCAATCCGAAGCACATGCACCAGCACCAGGCCCTCCTCTGCCCGACAGGCACAGCATCCTCAGGGTCCTGCAGTGCATCAGAGAGAAACTTTCAGCACACTGTTCCCAAGACATGTATGACAGCAGATACTTCAGGCCCAACAAGTACAAACCTTGCATCCATCAGAAAAGGCTATATGCACATCATCACAATTGCTTGGAAATGCATTTTATTCAGTAAAGTTTAAAATCCCAATTAGCAAAACTTGTACTAACAGCAATTTTTTAATGACATTGTCACTGACTAAATCAACAGACTTCAGCCTTAAGGAAGAGAAAATCCAACAAAATCTCCTGAGATACCTAACAGCACACAGTGAGCCACTTTACAGAAAAATAACTGTTCTCAGACATCTTGCAACATCAGCACAGCGCGGAAGTCAACTCAGAAAAGTCAGATTCTTTTTTATCTTGGTATATGCAATTTAAGTGAACCTGAAGAACCAACAAAAGATCAAAGGTAATAGGGAGAGCAAAACATATCCTTTCCTATGTTGTTCCATCAGGACAAAAGAGAATCGTATGAGTGGGTATCAAAAAAAATGCTTTGTAAGTTGTCATTAAGGAGCCCTTCTACTCTGAGACTTTGTTGGCCATGCCTCTTTCTGCTGTTCATGTTATGCTAAAGGAATGACAAGATGTTTCCCCTTTGGGGCACTACTTTGCATAACCATGCAGTCCCCACAGGCATCCTAAGCAATACACTGCTGCTTGCAAAATCTTTCCTCTATCAGCCACATTACAATGCTCTTTTCTCCCCCAAGTGTTTGCATAACTTGTATCCATAAAATACCAGCCAACAAATCATCTTTTTGAGTCACCCTCTTCTAAGCCATGACAATCCTGGGAAAATACCAGAAAACAAGGAAATACAAAGCAATTCATTACCCCTTTGCAGCAAAAAAAAAAAGCCAATAGGGTAGTGTGATGACCAGGGCAAAATCATTATTGCCAAATAAACAAAAAAAACCCAAACCATAAAATGAGGGAAGAGCATGAGAAGAGTGCTTGAGGAGGCATTGATAGCTCTGGTTGTCAGTTGATGTTCTGCCTCATGGTGGGGGTTTGCAACATTTGCTAACGAGGATGATTTCCCACTTGATCAAAGTTGTGGGTGTAGTCCCCACACTGCCTTGGCCCGGTCAGAAAGGAATTCCCCCCACCTGGCTGAAGCCATCTAAGTCTAAGGTTAGGGGACCCTCCCTGTAAATGGCAGGGACAAAGAGGCACTTCCTGAGACAGACTCATCCCAACAATCCCCAAGAGGGAGAAGCAGTCTTTTGGAGGGACTGATTTCACTGGTTATAGGGGGAAACTCCTGGTTTAACAAACTAGATACCTACTTCATATGCAGCTAAAATTAGGTGATGTGAAACCCATCTTTACAGTACACTGCAATTATTTTTCATACAGAAGTGGCAATGCAGCTTCTTTGCCAGGCAACTGCTGCAAAAATCTGATTCGGAAATACTTAGAGTCAAAGTGAAGATATTTCACAGATTTTGTTTTACGTTACTTTGTGAACTCCTGCAGTAAATCAGATTATGAAATCTCCATTTTTGGAGGTTTTCAAGACTCAACTAGACAAAGCCATGGCTGATCTTGCTTTGGCAACCATCCTGTTTCTAAATGGAGGTTGGACCAGATGACTTCCAGAAGCCCCTTCCAACCAACATTTCTGGGATACATTACAAGACAAAGTGAGCATGGCTAGTAAACAGTTGCCATGGCCTGAAAAAGCAGAATGAAAAGACAAGTAGCAGCTTTTACATTACTAATTATTTAAGGAATTCAGTGTAAAGAATCGCAGGATTACTGGCTGTGTGGTTTTTAACCTGGCTGTTTGCAAAGACTCAGAATAGGACATAATACCCATGGTACTCTAATTAACTTTCAGGTCAGGTTAAGATTCACTGTGGATTCTTTTATAAATCATCTCAATTATAAATCTAAACCAGGTAAAACAAGGATTTTTATTTTTATGTTGCCCTGTATCATTAGGTAACTATTTCCCCAGGTATTTCGGAGCGTAAAGGACACCAGATTGAAACTTTTTGAAATAATGTCATTTAAACTGTTCTAAGTTAATGTCAGAAAAAAAGATAGCAAACTGGCTTTGGGACAGAATGCCAAAATATTCCCTAGTGAAGAATACAGAGTATCTTTATTCTTTCCCAGTGCTGCTTTTACACCCCCTGCTTTTTAAACTCCAAGCAGAATCATCCATTAGTGAAATAATTGCCTCTTCCAGTTTCAGATCACTTTCCAAGTTCAGAAAGACTAACAGAATAGGCATCTGGGAAACAGTGCAGAAGGCACACACAATGTGAACATCTACCTGGTAATGGGGATTAATGTCAAATTAATTTTGCATAGGCCACAAAAATAATCAGTAGAAGGAAAGTAACTTTTACCATGCTGGAGGAACCTGAAAAAGTTTATGAGTACTATACTATAAAGAATTTTGGTTTGATATATGAGGCAACAGAGGTAAACAACAGGTTTACTACAACTCTCTTATCCTCTAACAGCAGCTAAATTTAATCATTATTATTTCTGAAGGCATCTGTAGCAGTAGCATGTTAAGCTATTTTGTATTTGTAGTTACCTATTGCATTGATTTGTTCATAGCCTCCTGAAAGCAGCACACCAAATTCAGAACAGGAGTTCAAGCCCAGTTTAGCCTCTTGCTTAGGTGGATGCATGAAAGTCTTGCCTTGCAGTGTAGAGGAAACACGTGCATTAAAGTAACACTGAAAACATTTTATGCTGTTGAAGGAGAATACAGAATTGATTTCCTCTTCTGAATTTGAAAATTAAGTACATTATCCAGCATTTTAAAATCACCTTAAATTATTATAAATACCCTACTGAAGCTAAATTATACTCATATTAGTAGCTGTCCCCTGGCTAAGCTGGCTAAGCTGCTATATTGTTGCCATGATGGCTTAGTTTGGGCTGAACTCACCCAAAAGACTAATTCATCCCTCGCTATATAAAGGACCATCTGCACTGCAAGAGAAGAAATTGTGATGGATGCTCACCCTCCTTCCAGGTGACTCATGTTCTGAAAGAAAACACATGAAGTGAAAGCAGATCCCTACCAGGAGGGACAGTGCTGAATTAGCACCTCTCCCCATATAGTTCACACTGCACTTTGTTCCCAGATAGCAACAATGGCTTCTGAAGACAGCACAACATGATATTGCAGCCTCGGTGACTCAATTTTTCTCTAGGTCAGCCTTCTGCTGCCAGAGGTATCTGACAAAAGAAAGCATCATCATGTACTTGAGGTCAAGACTGACCTCTAAAAATATCCTTCTCTACTTTTGCGAGCAGTAATAACTCATTATTGCTGTTCCAGTCCTTTTCTTTCCCCTCTTCTGTTTCATCCATACTCTTAGTACTTCCAACTCCCTGGTGAATCCTCAACCTTAAGATGATGCCACAGAACTAATCTGCTCTGATGCAAAATGCCTTAAGAGGAACTGGATGCAAGCCCAATACTGGCTTCTTTCCCTCGATGAGCTGATTGTTCTAATTGGAAAACATTTGATTAGCCTATTTCCCATGGACAAGACATGAAACAGAAGCATCTTTCTGCTGCTTGTACACTAAATCCTACAGTGTTAAAATCAAATGGTTCGGAATTTCCCAACCTGAATAGTTTCAAGGTCTGCAGGACTACTTTAGATAGAAAATGTACTAAATTCTTTGTTATTTGAGATTGGCAAGATTCAAATCTGTCTTCTACTCACAAAGAAGGTACCAGATGACTCCATTTTTCCATGATGATGCCTTCATCAGTGACCACAGTAGCTAATGTAAAGCTGCACTCTGTCTTATTACCAGAACCATGAAACACTTTGGAGGCAGACAAATGCTACCACAAACTAATTACCAAAGCACCTCTCAACTAGAGAGAAATCATCACAGAGACATGAGTGGATTAAAAGAAAGAAAAAATGTTAATGCCCCCTAAACCTACAAACATTCGCAGTTATTAACAGCTACTGGTCATGTATTCTGTTGCTCCTTTCACTCTTCAATTTCAATGCTACTTTTTTTTTTTTTTCATTAAGTAAATGCTGAATTTCAGAAAGGACCAAATTCATGTTTTGGGTAACAACACAAAATTCTTCCAAGAAGCTCCAAAACTGAGCCATGAATATGTACAATTAGACTTGGTAATTACTTAGATTTTCCCCTTGTGGCTTTTTGTACATAGTGGAATATAATTGCTCTAACATTATAAAGAAAAGCAGCCTAAAAACTTACAAGGCATATGTCTAGTTCATGTGAAAATGAGTGAGATTATCAGACCTTGTTCCTTTGCAGGAATTAAGGCCACATCAATTAATATGATTTAAAAAAACACCAACATATGAACCAATGAGATAAGAATCCACCTAAACCAGATATGATGGTTATGCTGTGGGGAGTCCAGAATATTGCATGACCATTGTGCACCTATGCAAAAAATAATGGCACAATTTAAAAGTAGATACGATGGCAATAAAAATAATTTTGGAAGGGGGAGATGTCTTTCAGTACCAACACACAGTCTTTGATCCACAGAAAAATCAGATGCAGAATATTACAAGTATTACTAAAAATGTCTGCAGCATAATACACACTGTTATTCTAGATGAATAATTCTGGACATTTAATGTGTATGTGTACATATACATATACACACACACATATAGAAGCTTACAATTAATGTACATAGAACTGGCTATAAGCTATTCACAAGTTTTCTTCTGAGGTCCTTTGCGTAACAGCTCACATGGATGGACAGAGTGCAGTGGGGCAGGCTGAGCTTCCTGAAGGCAAATATTGACCAAGTGCAGCTTTAATTAGCAGAGTAGGGAGAAGGGAAGTTACTGATGTCTCCCTAAATGTGTTTTTTAATGAGGGACGCTAAAAAGTCTTGAAATAAAATACTGACCACAGCTGCATAAACTGAATTCTCTTGGTCAGGCTTGCCTGCTTTGACTTGTAAATCTGACATCTGTAGAAAAACCTCCCAAAAGACAGTCAATTTCAAATTAACTTAATTTAAACAGAGCTCTGCATTCTTCCCGTGGTATTGCTGCCTGAAGAATGCTCCAAGCCTGGTATTCCATTTATTACTTGTTGCAGATGGGAAATTAAGGCAGGCATTTGCAAGACTCCTCACTTGGCAGATGCTACAAATCTGGAAAGCCATAATGCTGATATGCCTCTCAAGCAGCAATTTTATGCTTCCTAATAAAATGAAATTTAAATTTTAAGTACAATAATCTTTTAACTTGCTAGTTGGGAAAACAGACTTTATATACAATAGATGCTTCAGAGATCTCTTGCTTATCACATGGAGTGATGTGTTCTTTCTACTCACATGACGATGCCTGAAAACAGGCTATGGTTGTTTATGTGTAGTTGATATGTGAACACTACAGTCCTTCTGTGGCAGCACTGCCGGTCCTTCTTCTTCTTCAAGATGGACACAGACTTGTCCATCTGGCCAAAGGCGCTCTCCCTAAAGAACTGCATGAAAACCAGATCTTACTTCTGGTGTTCCTGCAGTAGAAACATAGCCTACATAAACAAGGAGATTAATTAAAATTATCTATTAGACAGTTGGTACTATTAACCTCCTCCTGCATTTCTAGTATCTGTATGTGCTCTATAAAGTAATACTATAAATACAAAATCTGTTGTACAGCACTAAGAAATCCAGTAGCAAGAAGAAAATACACTCCAAGAGCTTTCTTCCAAAGTTCAAAATGCAAGGTCATTTTTATATTAGTTGAATGCTACCTTTAGCCAAATAACGGGGGTGCTTTATTAAAAAAAAAATGAGGCATCTGTCAAATCTGTCAAATGACTCATTTCATGGTTCAATGTCATAACCATCATGGAACGGAAATATTTATATAAGCATGCAGCTCAGGAGCATCTTAAAAAGGGAATCTGCTGGTGGATCAGTAGGTAGCTGCATTTATTGGGTAGGATGGAGGTGAAGGGAGAAGAAAAATCAGAAGACAGGCAAGGAAAGGGGAGTAGGAAATAAAACTTAGAAACATGGTGGAACATGAATTCCATTTCTTGGCAGGAAGTTGAGGAAAATTACAACTGTAAAGTGAATGTAAAGCATGTGAATCAGCAATTCACCCACAGCTATGTGATAGAGGGACAATAAAAGAAGAATATTTTGGAAGAGTAATCCTGCAACTCTTAACTGATGTGAGTAATCCTGATCTACCTAAACACTGCCTTCCACTTCTGAGGTAAGTCATTATGAAACTTGATAGCAGCCAACAATTAAAGAGACTAGATAAAGAAGGAAGACACTTCTATTTATTCTGCCACTTCAGTTAAATTTGGGAGCAGTATTGTTAAGAATGATTATTTTTACTCTTAGCTGTGGTCTTACGAGGACTAAAAAGCAGGGGAAAAAAAATCAAACCCCAAACTGAGTACACTTACTTAAGTGGCCTGAAAGTTCTGTCTTTGCAGACCAGTAAGGACTTTCTTCAGGTAATTCACATGCACAAGTTTTGGCTACATCCTCATCACAGGGAATTGTACAACTAAACACACACTATATTTTACTGCTGTCTTCAAACTGTGTTCCAGAAAATGTTCTTCTTTTCTCTGTTCAGTTCTAAGACCCACCAACTCTCTTCTCTCACCACCAAGCCCACTGGTTTCAGGTCTTCCTGTAATTTCCTTCTTACCCTGCCTCTATGCCCCCTGTATCTTTCTCTGGTCTCTGACACTCACAGAGCAGCAGGCACACCTTATTTCCATTTCCTCCCTATCATTACTGCTACAAGATAAACCATCACTGCATCATTGTGGTTCAGTCTTGGGACAAGAAGCTGGACTATGGCCATAGAAGTGCTCTATACCTTGACCCTGCTCCATCAGCCAGCATTCCTGTGCCTCTTGTCTTGTGTTTTCACTGTGAATACTCACAGCCAATGATGGCTTTCCTCTTTTCTGTACTGCAAGTAGCGCAAGATCTTAATACCACTTTTAATTCCTTCTGTACATGAAGAAATACCTTTTTACAGTGTGGACAAGCACTGGCAAAAGTTGTTCCAGGAGGCTGTGGAGTCTCTGGAGATACTCAAAATCCGACTGGACATACCATTGCAAACAGCTCTAAGAGGCCCTGCCCAAGCAGGGTAGGCAGCCCAGATAATCTCCTAAGGTCCCTTACGATCATTGCCATTCTGTGACACACATCTACAGCTTTTAATTAACCTTAACACAACATGGGAAGATGATTAATAAATAACCATAACCACTTGCTTCATTAAGAATAAATAATAAAAAAAATCCAGGATGCTGGGTCTGTGCTAGACAGATAATGAAGCTACACACATCCTGAGGTTTTCTTTGATTTGGAGCTTTATGACCCTTCTGCTTTCTCCCTCCCACCTTGCCCCCAACATGAAACTTCAACAAAACCTTCAACACTTGGAAAATGTGTTGTCTTTAAATGTGTGGAGGTCGAATTCAGAAGTTCTTGTGCTGCTGACAGTCACAGACATCTGCAACTGCCTCTGTACTGTACTGAATACAAAAAGTTTTCATAAGCTTGGCTGGTGAAGAGGTGATGGAAGTCAGGTTTTTTATATAGACATGTTGATGAATATACCTTTATTTTCATAAATTAGAATGACAGAAATTTGTTCTGCATTTCGCACCTATTATTCTCAAGTGTTTTAAGAGAAGTGTTCTGGTGCAGCAGTTTATAAGTCATAAACTAAAACACTCAGATGAAAGGGTTAGATGATCTGGTAAGACGTGCCTGAAGGGTGTTAATTTTCTCACAAGAAACCCCAAACTAAGAGGTTATATGGGACATTTTTCAGAATACATTTGGCTTTCAGAAAACAAAATCACTATACCCTTCATGGTTACAGCCTGTCAAACATGGTATTTTATTAAAATGTCCATATTTGAAAAATGCTTCATTTTTACACACTGCCAAATAAACCCTTTTCTCCACCTGCACTCTTTGACTTACAATTCTACCATACTTAAAAAATCTGCACTACATATCTCTGTAACTTTAAATGCAGTCTTTCTCTCAATTTTATCCTGAATTAGATCAATGTTTGAAAACAGGAACTTAGATGGTTCCTATTCCACTTAAAATGGATCAATACTAAATTATCTTTTTGACCTTGATTGTTCCAGTTCCTGTTTCTTCTTTTTCCTGCTCGTTCTCATGTCTGCAGTATCTCCGTTTTCTTCCTACGACTGCCTGAATCTCAAGCATCAGTACGATGGAATGCTACATGGATTTAACCTAGATTTCTCTCAAGGCTATTTTCCCAAGCGGTGTTGGCTTTTTCACCCAAGAGATCTCATTAGCATGCACATATGCACCACTGAGCCTCAGAATTTAATAACGCTATTCCCAGTTCAGCCACAGATGGTATGTCATCTCCAGCGAGTTTCAAACACTGTGTCTCAGTTTCTCTCAAAAGTAGAATCTAACATCACAGAAGCAACTTGGGAGGTCTCTAGTCCAGCCTCTTGCTCAAAAGGAAGGTGGACTCTGAAGTCTGTCCAGGTTGCTCAAGGCCCTTGTTCAGTCAAGTTTTGAAAACCTCCCAAGTATTGACACTTCAAAGCTCCTCTGGGTAACCTGCTCAGCGTTCGGTTCTCCTCAGATTTAAAAATATTTTGCTTATAACCAGTTAGGAGCTCTGATTTACCAATTTATGGCCACTGCCTTTTCAGCCACCTCTCTCCTGGTGCTGAGAGGCTGCTGTGAAAGCCCACCCATAGCTGTCTCATTTCCAGGCTGAACAATCCCCACTCCCTTGTCCACTCCTCATAGGGCATACGCTCCAGCCCTGACCACTGTGGTGGCTCCTGCTGGACTCACACCAGTTTGTCAGTATTTTATTTCTCTGGATTGTAAAGCTTGCAGTGATCAGTGATGGGACAGACTCATGCCCAGCAGACTGTCCACCACGAAACCTGTGCCTTTCAGCCAGATCCTGATGGAATGGGTGAGGCTGCTCCCAGGTGCAGGACTTTGCATTTGTTATTTCTGAAAATCATGAGGTTTTGTTCCATCCATTACGGTAGCCTGCTGGGGTTCCTCTAAGTGACAGCCCTGTTCTCAAATAAGCATACCTTGTTAATACATATATTAGTGAATTAAGATGTGTAGTAGCTGTACAGCAAGAAGAATCCCCTCACTGGAAATCATTCTACATGCAAACAATTAATTGTAGCACTTATGAGTATCAGCACAGAAGAGCTGACCTTGAAAGGCTTACATTTAATTACACCCTCTTTCTAGAACAAAGTGTGGTAACGATCTGAAGCACTTCACTGCAATTAGACTATTCTAAGCCTGACACAGAGCATACACTCCAGTACCCAGCACCTGGCTGCATCACACCCTTCAGAAACACAGACCTTGGCCAGCATTCAAACACTTCACCAAGAGAGCTTCCCAAACCTGCAAACCTTAGGCAAGACAACTCACCACAGTCTTCAGCAGCCTTGGAAAGTCATGCTCAGCCTTCTGCCCTGCAAAAGGTACTGCATTTCCAAAAGTGTAAATGTAAGGGGTTTCTACTCAGACTTTTAAAATAAAGAGATCTTTACCATTCATCAACCATGTAGGGTCCACCCCAGAGATCACTGCCCCCTCCCAGTTATGGTCTTCCCACCCAACTTTTTCCGCAGTCATCCCACTCTCTCATTCTACTCTCAAAACAGCAGAAAGCCACCATCAAAAGCATGCTGAACCCTGGGAGAAAGACAACCACAAATTACTGAAGGATTTGCATTCAGGGAACTCTGCTGTTAAAATGCCTGTGGGTTTTATTTTTGTGTGTGGGTAAATATATATATATATATAATAATATATATTATATACTTAATAATATATAAACTATTAAAAATATTTATAAACTGACACTACAGGGAAAGGGCAAACAAGACATCAACTTATTTTCCCAAAACCTCTGTAACTGTTGTGCAAATAGTACTTTGCTGGGTGTTTTTTTCAGGCTGGATTTTGTAGGGCTGTTGCACAAAGAACCTCTGCTTGCAGATGAAGCTAGGAGCTTATGTCTCTCTCTCTCTGTCCATTGTGGTCCAAACTCCGGGCCACGTGATGCCTGCTGCAAAACCATTTCTGACTTCATTGCAGAGCTCAATCTTATTAATTATCTCATTCCTTTGGTTTACCACGTCTGTAAAATTAGGACAGATATCTGAGTTTTATAAATTAGCATGCTTTTCATCTGTAGACTCAAAGTAATTTCCACTGAGGATAAAAAGCAGTACATAAATAGGAAGAAAATTAATGTTGTATTATTCATATGGATCAGGAGACTAAAACCAGATAATGTCAACCTTTGTCAATCATAGCATTAAAGAGGGGAGGGAAGAGAAAAAAAGAAGTCTATGCAATAGCTACCAGAACACACCATTACTTATCCCAGCTGTAGTTCTTCTGTTTTAAGTGCATCATAAAGTTTTTGGAAGCACAGAATAAAGAACATTTAAAATTATTCAGACTTAAAATCACTTTCAAAGATACTTCCTGAGTGTCACAGAGAGAACTACACTCTTTGTATGCATGCTATTTGGTGCCTGTACCTAGTGGCTACTGCATAGAAAATATGTATAATGCTGACAAATACTCCAAAGTCACAACTGCAGAAGAGTTAACTGAAAACATTACTGGAGGTAAGTGTATTTACCGTTCTTCTATCTCCCTCAAACAACCATTAGAATAAAAATGCATAAAATTGCTGAGAAAGAAATGCTAATTTAACTGCTAAGAAAAAAAAAAAAAAGGTAAAAATTCCATGCATATAGCAAGGAAAAATTATATGAGTCTATTAAAACTGTTAAAATTGCTTGCAACTGCAAACAGTTCAATAAAATGCTTAGCAGAAAAAATACACACACATTATGCTTTGAAATTAAACTTTTCTTGAAATAGACATTCATATGTTGGATTAAATAGCCATTATAATGGAAGGAGTCTACACCATTTCCCTTGAAAATATCGTTGTTTCCAAGATTTTCTTTCAAGTGTTTGTCTTTACAGGAAAGCTCAGCATTTCATCTTGATCCGCATCTTTGGAAATGAACTCATTTAACTTCAGCTTTTCCCACTGAACAGAGCTTTTGGTTCCAACAGCCTCTGTTTAAGCACTGTTCTACATACCACTTGTCAATATTAATACCCAAGCTAGTTTCTTGAAGCCCATCAGAAAGAAGAGAGTATTACAGCAGAGAAAGACAGGAGTGAATGTGAAAGAACTATTTATGGCATTAACTATAGGAATACACTACAGGATAGTTTTTCTAGATACTGCACTATATAAAGCTTCATCTAATTACAGATTCTTCCACGAGACAATGTTAAGCAAAAAAAGGTCTCCAAATACATTTTAGGGCAAGGGGCATCAGCTAAGAATAAATTTCTTAATCTGAAAAGATAAACTGTTTAGAACTGCATAAAGTATTTGCATTGTCTCTGTGTTCATCCCTGCACTGAATTCATATAAGCTCTAACATACAGCCATCAGTTCTTGCTCAGCCAGCAAAAATGGGAAATGACAGAAACAACTGATGAAGCAGTTATCACAAAGTCTGGTAGAATACATCCTGTCTGAAACATTAAATATAATTCTTCTGGGAAATAGTTGTACTTGCCAACCAAAGCTTTGTATTTGTTATTTGGGACAGGAAGTGATGAGAAGCAGAAAAGGAAGCAAAATAAGGACCACTGACAGAATTCCTCTGTCCCATGGGGTCATTTCCATTCCTGGGGGGATGGGGATGACACGAGTTCTTCCAAATCAATTTTTGAACTTTCAAACTTCTAATTCCAAATTCCAAAACTCACTTCGAAATAGCAAAAGATTTCCAGAGGAGCACCACAAACTTTTGAAGACCTCGGAGTTTTATTATTGTTCTCTCAGTTGCTGGCAACCTCTAAAGAATAGCTTCAGAAGCCAAACGTCTCAAGACCACAGCAATCTTACTTTCAGGAAGTTGCACTACATAACAAATAGCACAGACTCACCATGAAAGGGATGAAATCAACCACAAAGCTTCTTTCCTTAGCAGAAGTTTCTCATGAACAACTCCTGACACAAATTTTGTTTTCTAACTCAATTTCCCTGAATTTATGCTTGCAGGAATCCATACAGACAGGTAAGTAATAGAATCCTGTGAGCCACTTGACCCTGAAACTGGAGGGCTTTCAGCTGAGGTTTGGTGGCTTTGCATTAAAATCTTAACAGAGTCAGGGAGGAGAAAGGGGAGCGAATTTAGTTTGCTAGGATTTTTCATTTCTGCTCCTCTTTTAAATAATCATGCCTTAAGCCAGAGTGCTCTGACAGACAGCAGAAGCTGGTTGGTGTAATGACCTAGTTGCACCATGGAAAGCATAGGAAACTAAAGACTGCTCTTTCCAAATGGTGCCTGGTGAAAGGCCTATAGAAAATGTGGCTGGAGGAGGCTAAAAAGGGAATAAAGAAGCTCTTCCAAGAAACCAAAACTAAACCAATCAACCCCCAAATTGCATCTACAGTCATGTCCCAGGAAGTAGGAAAACCTGCTTTCTGGACAGCAAAACAATAAGCAAATGGCTATTTATTAGTGTATACACTAATATAGAGTATATAAGTTATATAGTATTTAGGCATATTTACACACAGAGTATAGCAGCTGTGAAGTCAACACCTTTATTTCAAAAATATCTAACATCAATTACACAAAATCTAAAGGTTTTCAACACGGAAAAATAGTACTCATTAGCTGCTCAACAGTATTTCCCATGTGGACCCTCTTACTCTGTGTTAAAAGTACCTATTCTAGTATGCTTTAGAAAAGATTAAGCTTAACTAAAAAAACAAAGACAAGGAAAAATATTAATTCTAGACTGCAGAGTATATTCTCATAAAGAATAAATGCAGAAAGCTGCTGCTTCTACAATTCTTAACGTTTACACTTTCACATTGAACTCTCCACCAATACAGCTATCCAAAGGTAAGCTGTGATACATATGTGTGAACCCTCAGCTTCCACACATACTTGGTAAAGATATGCTGAGTACCCAGGAAACTAAAGAAAGAAAGAAAAGGTTGTCACCTCCTCCAGCAGAGGAAAGCAACTGCCTGAGACTTACTGAGAGCCCAAAGAATTTTGGGGAAATCTGAAACTATTGAATGGACTGCAAAATGTCTGAAAACTTCAACTATGCTCAGAACCAGCTTTAGCTCTCCAAAGATCTATTGTAGGGAGAAATGCTAAAATACCACACATTGTTTGTTGGGAAACTGGTCATAAAATACCCCATTACATGACAATGAGCAAAGTGGAAAACTAAATGTGGCCTGAGAACCTTCACTAAGAGCATTCTGCATTTTGGCCAAGAATTATGGCATAGAGGTATCATCTCAACAGCAGCAGCAGAGTTGTAACATTACCTACAGTAAGGATGGAGCTACTTTCACAACATACAGCAGTACTGACAGGTGATTTATGCAGAGACAGGATTAGCACTCTTGATTTTTAAACTCCTTTTTAAGTAGTACACTCCAATGCAGAAGATCACTGCCTTCTGCAAAAGCTTTTTTTAAGCTCCTGTTCCCATGATACATCCCCTACTCACCTCACATCTTCCTCTCCTCTATTCCCCAATTAATTTCCTGTTACTTTCTGCATCAGACAGTATGGTGAGATCAGATATATTTTTGGTGAGATCAGATAATCTTTATACCACATCATCAGCACATTTTGGCTGCAAAACGCTCTTTAATAAGCCCTAGGAAGATTATCTACTTGAGAGTAATCCTGTGACGGCAGGCAAAGTGGCAGTCTTCATGACACTGTGCTGGGAAAAGGAGCAGAATGAGACTGACAAAGAACTAGCACAAAGCTCATTCCACTCTATTTTCTGGACATTTCAGAGTATTTGGCTTTATTCATTAAATATCAACTGGTTCACCAATATCCCTTGCTCAAATCTTTGGAATTTCTTGATAATAATATTCTGAATATGCAGTTCTGCTCCTCTTCCCTTCTTCAGGTTTTCTGCTTACTTCAGTCCAGAACACCTCCCAGGACTTTCTTCATAACAGAAAGTTCTGTCAAAGGTTGAAGTATTTTTCATTTTTCTGTGTTTCCCTTGTGCTTCAGATCTATTTATTGCCCTAGAGAAATGATGTCTGTGAAAATACTGGTGAAGGGGAAACAAATGTCCCATATATCCTCTTTTGGAGACGTGGCCTTTTTTCCATCCACCAGAATTCACTGTTCTATATATATTCTCATACTGCCTTCAAACCTCACTTGAAGCTAAGGGTTTTCCAGCAATGAAGTGGTATGAATAATGTATTTTTCAGATGTGGTTTACTTTCCCCTTCCTTCCAAAGAACTGCATAGGTGCAGAAGTTCCTTGTGGAGGGGAAGGAAAAGATCCATTTCTAATGTGTTCGTATTAGAGCATATCTTGCACTTACCTCAAGGATAATCAAGTTTTAAAACGGCCCTCAGTTACTCTTTGTCTGAGATCTGGGAATAAACTCCCAGACTCAAAGATCCAAATATCTCGATAGCTACATGACACGATTCATTTCAGTATTGTTTAATCCTGAATGATTGCATAGTCTAATCTATTAAAACTACAGATGATGCTACTGTGCTCAGATCTGCTTGTATTTATTATGCTCTAAAGAATGCAAGCTCGAAAAAACCGTATTCAATAAAATTCTGCACACCAGTAGGTATAGGTCTGCTGAGGAAAGATGGAAATGTGTCAAGGAGAATGTCAAAGGCTTAATGTACCTTAACAGTGTGTTCATTTGCTTTTGGAATTTTCATCTGCACAGAGCATCCGCTCCCAGAATGGTATTTTAGGACTGTTTCAAGCCTTCCTCAGGCGTGTTCATCCCCTGATAACAGTGCAAGAACTTATAAATAGCTACTGTGCAACCAGACCACCAGATTTGGTTAGTAAATGCTCGCAAGTCACATTTCCAGGCAAGGAATGCAGTACAAAGACCTGGGCAAAGTCAAGGCACAGGAAGGAACAGACTCACACCCGCAGGCCCTCATTCTCATGGGGGACTTCAACCACCCTGATGTCTGTTGGAGGGATGGTATGGCCAGGCACAAGAAATCCAGGAAGTTCCTCGATTGTGTGGAAAACAACTTCCTTCTGCAGGTAACAGAGGAGCTGACAAGGAGAGGTGCCATGCTTGACCCCTGTCCTCACCAACAGGAAAGAGCTGGTGGGAAATGTCATGCTCCAGGGCAGCCTTGGTTGCAGCAATCATGAGATAGTCGAATTTGAGATCCTCAGAACAGTGAGAAGAGTGTCCATCAAGCTCACTGCCCTGGGCTTCAAGAGAGCAGACTTTGGCCTCTTCAGGAACCTGCTCAGTAAGATTCCGTGGGATATAGCCCTAGAGGGCAGGGGGGGCCAAGGCTGTTGGTTGATATTTAAAGATCACCTGCTGCAAGCTCAGGAGTGTTGTGTACCAACGAGAAGGAAATGCTGCAGGAGGGCCAGGAGACCTCCTTGGATAGACAAGGAGCTGCTGAGGAAAATTCAATTAAAAAGAGGCTTATAAAAGGTGAAATCAAGGACAGGTAGCCTGGAAAGAATACAGGGATGCTGTCTGGGAAGCTAGGGACCAGGTCAGGAAGCTAAGGCCCACTTAGAATCAAACTTGGCTAGGGATGTGAAGAATAACAGGAAGGGATTCTGTAGGTACACTACAAAAAAAAAGGAAGACTAGGGACAACTAGAAAGCTATCTGGAAGCTATCAGGAGAACTGGCTACCCTGGATTTGGAGAAGGCTGAGGTTCTTAATGACTTCTTCGCCTTGGTCTTCACCAGCAGATGCTCTGACCACACCACCCAAGTCTTGGAAGGCAGACATGGGGACTGTTGAGAATGAAGACCTTGGGCCCACTGTAGGAGAGGATCTGGCTGGAGACCATCTTAGGAACCTGAACGTATACAAGTCCGTGGGACCTGATGAAATCCATCCATGAGTCCTGAAGAAGCTGGCAAATTAAGTTGCTACGCCACTGTCCATCATATTTGAAAAATCATGGCAGTCAGGTGAAGTTCCTGATGACTGGAAAAAGGGAAATATAACCC
>JASSUY010020784.1:0-24362 GCA_032466535.1 Forpus xanthops
ACTGTCCATGTCACTGACAAAGATGTTGAACAAGACCGGTCCCAACACCGATCCCTGAGGGACACCGCTCATTACTGATCTCCAGCTGGATATGGTCAGAGGTAGGCTTGGAATCTGGGAAGGAAATAATACTGCAAGTGTCCTGCAGATTTCAAGCAGATGGGTAGAGGGGAGATGTTTCTGAAGTTTTTAATTTGCTCAGTTTCTCTCTTTCCTCACTGTCCTCATGTGTCATTGTGCAATCATTTTCCAGGGTGTAACTCTTCCACAGGGCTTGAGAAGATTCAGACAAGATGTGCTGCAGATGTTAGTTTAAGAGATTAAAGGCTTGCTGTTCTGGAGCCTGTTTTCTAGTTGTGTGCACTTGGTTTCTCTCCTCCTCAAACAGCCACAGTTTGTGTTGACTGTTCCCACTCTTCTAACTGAAGTTGCCCTTGCAGTTTAACCTGGTGTGTGAGAACTGCTGGAAGCTGGACCCCTTCCAGTCATGTGGGATCACTGCTTTTCATTCGCTGTGTGCAGTGACTATATAGCAGGGAGGTAGGTAGTACATAGACAGGTGTGAGATGAACTGTTTCCTCTGGTTACCTGCTTTCTGCATGCTGCTGAACAGCACTAATGATTCAAAGGGGAATGCAATTAAAATTTTATTTGAAAGGCCCATGTGCACTTACAAAGGGGCAGACAGTGGGTCCTAAGCCCCAGCTTTTAAAAGCTGTTGTGACCCAAGAATCCACATAAATGCCATGGTGTAGCTCCACAGCCTCTCTGTGTCTCCAGAGGAAACTTGTACATTCACAATTGAAGAAATTTTGTTTCCTTTCACAGTGGCAAACTGCAGTGCAAGCTCAGAGTTTGAGATTAAATTTAATCTTACACACCAAGAAATATTTGCTCATCTTTGTGATAAATTTGTTTCACATTAATTTTAACTGCTTGCAGGTGGCCATAAATTAGTTTCAAAATGGAACTTTTCTCAGAAACAGAAGCTGCTCTTTCCTCAATTTTCTTTAGTCCCCTTTTTTCACAGTTTGCTCTGTACGTAGCTGGATCGACATCTTATTGTCCCACATCCTCTCTTTTCCATCATTAATGTCATTGTGCCATATATCTGCTCAGTGGAGATTTTTAGGCTAGAATCTGAAAAAATTGAAGGGTTTGTAGCTGACGTTCCTGTGGATGTTTACCACATGTATCAGTAAAATGGCAAGAGGCTTAGACCAGAATTTGAAGACATGAAGGTAACATGGGGTGAGCATTCCTTCTGTAGAGTCAATCTGTCTTGGAGAATGTTTTTTTTCCCTTTGTATTCTCAGAGCATGGGAAAGCACAATGAGCAGCAGCTTTTGTCTCACGCTGATCAGGCCTCAAAATAATTTCTATTGGACAGATATTGCCACTGTTCCCTTCTTTTCACTTTTCCCCTCCTCCAAGGGGGAGGATCAATGTGAAGAGGCACGGTCATCACCCATAGTACTTCTGCAGTGCCACAACATAAGGATGGGACTGTGTTTGTTTCACTAACTCGTGCTCCCATGTTTCATTGCAGGCAAGAACAGCATCAGTTAGGTTGTGCACACACTGTGGGGAGAGTGGCTACCACAGTCCTGGGTAATCCTAACCCGTCCCTCCACACTGATAAACCCACTGTGAAGAAGCTCACCTATGCATACATTGGACAGACCATGCTCCACTCCTCAGTAAACAATTATTCCACTGCCAGTGAACGAGAGTGTGAGGGTTTTAAGCTCTCTGCTTAAATGGATTTTTCATTAGAAGATAGTGATTTATCCAAGTAATTCTTTCTGGCCACATCTTGTGCACAGCTACACTTCTGACAAAAGGCTGTGTCAGGTGAACAACATCAAATGGCTACAGCAGTACAGCAAAAAAATCCTACATCCAGTTTTCAGCTATGGGCTGGAACTCCCCATCTGCTTTGAAGGACAAAAGTCAGCGCGTTTATGCCAATTTTTGTTTTTCCTCACACCCATTTGGGAAGATTTTGGTTTCATTTTTACAATGGAAACATATGTCAGCCTCCCTCTGCCCCCTTTCCTTAGATCTAAATTCTTGTCTTACGGCCAGGCTACTAGTGAATTTGAACGTATTCTATCCTTTTTCCCAGAACTGACACTTGGATAAAGATGCGCAGCTTATGACAGCAAAGAAGAGGAGATGTAGCAACCACTCATCCAGGCATTTCAGGACATGAAAGAGCAGTGAACAGATTTTGCAACCATTAGAAGCACCATTTTTCAGGTGACCCACAGCTATTTATAGTTGAAATACCCCTTTTTCTGTGTCAAAATATTCATATTCAAGGATCTTTATTACCAACACACCTCTTACCAAGCAGAGGTAGCAGAAGACATGAAGGAGTAACATTTCATTGCTGCTAAGATAAAGCACATGCATGTCATAGTGTCAAGGGGGTTTCTACTGCTCTGCTCACTGCCATCTTGCCTCAGTTCACCATGGTTCCTGCACTGCAAGCACCCAAGAGCAGTACAAAATTCCACACCCAGAGAGAGGGAAAAAACAAACCCAGAAGCCTCAAATTTGATAGAAGGCACGGGGAAAAGGCCCATGAATTCTGTGTTTCCTGGGTCTGAGTTATCCATCTTCTCGTCAGAGAGCCAGTCAATGTTGTTTCTTCTGTGCAGCTTGCCATCACTGGGGCAACTCCTGCAAACATTACAGGTTTCATAAGCTCTTTCCAAGAGGGTTCCTCTCTAAGGAATTAGGTCTACTATCTCATGTATTTGATCAGTCTCTGGCCACAGATCAGGTGCTGATTTTGGCATTCAGGAGTCAGAAGTGACTTGGAAATGGAATCTCTGTATCCCTAGAGAGCTCCTGAGGTCAATGCTACCACACAGCATTGCACTTCTGCCATTCAGAGCTGGGTGCTGGGAAAGGACCTTTGCAGGAGAGGGCTGATGAGGCTCTCTTAGACTTGACTTCAAGGCAAGTCAGAAATGTCTGTATATGAGGCTTTTGAGAGGAGGAAAGTTTGAGTGATGGGATGTTATTGTGGAGAACAGAAGACATTTATTTTGGCTGGCATTTATTATGCTATTTTTATAAGTTGACATTAACTAATTTAATGGTTTTTATAAATCATGCTTCTAACTGAATATATAACTCTGTCAGCTAGTAACAGATGCCTTTCCAGTATTCCAATAAGATCGTTTCTTTTGGAAACAATTTATTTCTGACTAGCAGTGAGTCACAGTGATATAAGGAATGAAAAGGAACAGGGATGTACAAAACTCTTATCAAGAAGAACTCAATAGTCAGGCAAAATTGATAAGAAAATGGGTAAAAGGCTACAGTTCTCAAACAAGAACCCCATTAAAAAAAGATGGGCTGCCAGAGCATTTCTTGAAATTATTAGCCAAGTCATTAACCAGAAGTAAGCAACGACCTGACAAAATAAGAGAGAGGAGTCCATTGAGCTTCCCCTGAGATGAAAAATGTTGTGAAGGGGGGAGCAGATAGAGACTCTGACTCAAGCGTTCAAGGCCAGGTTGGACAGCCTTGGGCAGCATGGTCTAGTGTGAGGTGTCCCTGCCCATGTCATGGGGGTTGGAACTAGATGACATTAGGGTCCTTTCCAACCCAAACCATTCCATGATTCTATGATTCTAAAATGAATAGAGAAGAGGGAGACAGGAACCATCAAATCTCCAGCCTCTTCAAATCATTTGGTTTGCCACACAGGAGCCCCTTGTTCAGCATCAGGGCTGACCTCCACTCCTGCCATCCAATTTTTGGGGAACTATGCGTAACAAAAGCAGACAGGGACACTGTGCTGTATACTGCAAACTGCACTTTGCTTAATGACCTAAGCTTCCACAAGCTTATAGACAACATCAGTTGAGATGCGGCATTTCTCTGTTCCTTCTGTCCAAGGTCTTGACTTCTTGCCACCTCTCCATTTTCTTTCTGCAGATTTCAACTCAATGGCTGCGAATCAATGAACTACTATAAAGACAGCTGTTCTGACAGATTTGTTGCAGAGCAGAGACATCCCTGCAGAAATAGCAGGACACCAGCTCCACAGGACAAGTACCTATATCTCCACTGTCCCTCTTGCCCACCTTGGGACCAGCTTGTTCCTCTCTGACCCTAAAGCAAGTACTAGTTTTGCAACTGCCTAGGCCAAAGTCATATAATTCCCAGTCCAACCCATCTCAGAGTGACCTTGTCATGGCCCTGTTTCACTGGACAACATGCTTCCCTGCCCCCACAGCAACACTGAACATTAACTGAGGCTCAGGCTAGTTGGAAGCAAAGGTAAAGTCACTGTACCAATGCGCTGAGAAGGAATCCTGGGTGAATTTCACCCTGCCTGCAAGATTCCAGCAACACTTTGCACAGCTGGGAACTCTCTCCCTGAAGGTGATCATTAAAGGGCAGCAGTAGCTTGTGCCCTGCTTACAGCACCTTTACTGAAATAATAGTGATTTAGAGCAGTGCTGGGGACCAGCAACATGAACAGGGAAGGAGAGCCACAGTACCATTGTGCTTTTTTCCTCTGCAGCTCCAAGTCTGTTAGAGCTGCTTAATGGGATGGACTAGGAAATTTGTGAAAGGTGTTGGCTGTTTCCTGGCAGACCCCTTTCAAGTCCTAATGATCGCTGAAGGACAGTTCCAGAAAAAAATATGGATTATCCACTACGAAGATCCTATTTAACAAGAAAAGTTTTTGAGGGATGGATCCCAGCATCCCCAAGCTAAGATCTGTCCCCAGCATGCAGCCAGCCCAGAGATTTCCCAGTCCTAAACAATATTTATCAGAGAGGGAAGCAGCTGTGCAGTAGTAGGGACGATCCCATCAGAAACCCCTGAACATTGTATAATAAAGAACAGACAGGAAGACGGGACACAAAACCGAGGCAAGACTTTTTAGAGAGTATTTATATTGCAATTTGCCTTTCCATGCTAGTGACCTAAAGCAGCCTGTTCAGGATGAGTTAAGCTTTCTTCAGTCATCCGCTCGTTCTGACGTTTGGACATGGAGATAGATTTTTTTGACCTTTGGAGCACTTCGCCTGAAAGAATAACAAGACATGAGCAGCAAACCAGGAATGCAGGTGCTCAGTGAGCAGCTAATTTTGAGTACTTCACTTGCTCTGCCTCTGCCCTGGAGAGAATAAGCACCTAATCTTCTAGGTTTGCTCTGGCTCCTCAGCAGACAGTGGTGTTTCACTCACCACACAAGTAGCTGCTATCAAAACTGCCCTTCTTCTGTTCCACTATTAGTTTTTTTTAAGGACAAATAAAGTTATCATTAATAGTGTTGCAGCAGGTTTGAGAGACTAGTGCTGCTATTCACAGGCCAGTAAAGCCCGTGTTGCTTGTTTGCACGTGCCTAGGTAGATAAATGATATAGTCCAAAACCTCTCCAGCAAGAGTCTGGGAACTAACTAGCAGTTTCTTGGAAAAATAGGAGTCAGCCAAGCAACCCTGGGTTTCCCCACGGAGCTCTGGGCAGGGATTTTTCTCCATTTCAACTGAAATCTGCTAGGAGTTCATCACCATGACTCACCTGTGAAAGTTTTCAACATCTTCAACTGTCTCAGGCAAAACTCTTCCTTTAGTTTCAGGTAGAAGCAACACCAGTCCACCAGCAATCAAACCAAGGACAGCTTCAAATCAAACAGATAAACAAAGAGCTTGTTAACATATACCAATTTCCAACATATACACTACTTTCTACTGCCTGACACAAAGGACTTGTGAATGACATTTTATTTTCTTCTTCTACAAGACACGTACATCAAGGCTCTATACGCAAAGCTGCCATGCCATCTCTGAAGGATGTGGCTGCGCGTGGCAATAGCAATAAGCCAAGTTCAGTTTTGAGTTATGCACTGAAATAGGGCATCTCAGACTGGACAGACAAGCCCTCCTTTATAGAGAAAAGAACCTTTTCTAGTGTGAGAATGTGCCAGGAAATCTATTCAGCATTTCTGCTATCCACATGAGATTAAAAAATACATAGAGAATGTATTATCTCCTACACAATGTGATTAGCTTTCCCACTGATATTTTTTTACCCACTTTATACATGTTTGGCCTCTACTAAGCACCCTCCTAGGTGTCCTGTCTGTTAAAAGCTGCATATAGCCATTCAAGGCATTTCTCTGTAAATAGTATGCTGATCTAAAGATTCAGAAAAGTTCTGCAGACCCTGTCCAGAGAGTTCAAGCCACTAGTCTGAAAACTTACCTTCCATTTATTTACCAACCTCTTTCCTAAAAGCTCTAGAATAGCCAGCTAGGAGACTGTCAGAAAAGCAGGAGAATAAGAGCCACACTTGGGAGCCATTAAATAGGCAGTGATGTGAAATTCTAGGTTTTGGCTCCTGGAATGAAACTGTATGCCTCACAGAAGAGCTGTAATTCATCGTATTTAAATCTATCAAATATTAATCTCATCAAAATGCTTCTCAACTCTTTTCCAGATGTCCAACCATTATTCACTTCTAATTTCCTTTAAAATGAAAGGAAAAATAAAAAGGTAAAGGAGACATGAATGCATAAACAAGATTCAGGTTGCTATGAACTGAAACTGTGGCTTGTGCAGACAGCAAGGAGCTTATGATGAACTTGGAGCAACAGCCTTAGTGGCTTATTCCTCCCTTTGAAAATTGGACCCCACAGCAGCACCCCAGAAGTGGTCAGCAAGGAGGTAAGGTGGCACTTACTAAAGACTATGAGTGGCAGATCGTGCCACATTTCCATCAGTCTGTACACAATGAATGGGACAATGACTCCACCAACATCACACAATGAGGAACAGATCATCACCCCGAGGTTCCTGGTTCAATAGCAAAGAGATTATGTTAGCATCAGAGTACTGCAGATAGAATAGGATGGATCACAACTCTGACCCCTGCACAGGACAAATGCAAGCACTAGGCGGGACTTCATCCACCCTTATTTTCTCTACCTTTCCATTTATTTCAATTACATGAATTTTCACCTATCTTGAAGTACATTTGTTTTTTTTTTTATTACTACATTTTTAGAGCATTTTAATTGTGCTCCACCTGCTTCATGTTCAGCAGCACCTGTGCATTTGAGGATAACTCAATTTAGCATAACATATACCATAAACATTGGTCTCAACTATTTGTTTCCAGAGCAAATGCCAGTGGGGGGGGGGAGAATGCACCCACCTGATATATGTTGGATACAGTTCGGTGTTTACAAAGCAAACCATTTCAAAAGCCATTGTGATTCCCATTCTCCCGATGCAAGCAGCAATCACTTTTAGCCAATGTATGTCTGCAGAGAAAATGCATTCAGCACACCTGAAAGTATCCCAACTAGGGTACCAAAACACCAACGTTACTTTAGGGGGACCTCTGATCCCATGTCACATTGTGTTTTTAAGGGGTCTTGTTTCATCTGTGTCAATGAGGGAATGGGAATCTCCACATGGCCTCATATAGGTGACTTACCCTCTGGGATCAGGGCTGTGACAAGACAGGCTATCCCAGCCACAATGTTGGCCACAGCCCAGGGGAAGCGTCGACCAATGCGGTCAATGGTGACGATGATGATGAAGGCAGCTGGGAACTCAACAAGCGCAGAATAGAGGAAATCCAGGTACATGTTACCAGCAGCTATTCCCATGTGCATGATAAGTCCCTGGTAGAGGACAGAGCTTGTGAACCTGGGCAGAGAAGAACATCCTGGCTTTGATAGTGTCCTGGTTTCAGATGTAGAGATTATTATTTTTTCCTTCTGAGTAGCCGGTGCAGTACTGTGTTTTGGCTTTAGCCTGAGAACAGTGCTGATAACACACTGATGTGTTAGTTGTTGCTAAGTAACACTCTGATGAAGGACTTTTCAGTCTCATGTTCTGCCAGTGAGGAGGTGCACAGGAAGCCAGGAGGAGCAGAGACAGGACACCTGACCCAGACTAGCCAAAGGGGTATTCCACACCACAGCACGACATACCCAGTATAGAAAGTGGGAGGGAGTTACCCGAAGGGACCAGATCACTGCTTGGGTCAGGTGTTGGTCAGTGAAAGGTGAGCAACTGTATTGTGCGTCACTTGTGTTTATCAGGTTTTTGTCCCATTTTCTCTGTTAGTTTTATATCCTTTCCCCTTGTTATTTCCCTTATCATTGTAGTTACTAGTAGTACTCATAGCAGCAACAGTATATTGTACTTTAGCTATTAAACTGCTCTTATCTCAAACCCTGGAGTTTACATTCTTTTGATTCTCCTCCCCAACATCCCACCTGGGGCAGGGGGAAGAGAGAGGGGTGAGCAAATGGCTGTGTGGTGCTGAGTTACCAGCAGGGCTTAAACCACAACTGAAGTTTAGTCAGCTGAAGAGCAGAGGTCTGTATCCTGCTGGAGCCAAACCACAGCTTCAAAAGTAGTTCTCCAATATTATCATCTTACCAGTTGTACATCAAAATGAATGTGTTTTTTCTCATCTGTGGTGTCCTGACAAGGTCAAAGAAGGAAGGACTTTGCTTTTCACCATCATCCTCTTCAAATTTAATATCCTGTAGAAGAATCGGTACAAAGTACTGCGTCTACTGCAAGGAACTACAGTGATGCTTACTTACATGCACAAGCTAACCCTGAGCTCACCTCAAAATGGGAAGGCATCTTTTTCCGATTTGTTTTAGCCATATCACTGACAATTTTCATGGCTTTGTCATTTTTTCCTTGTGATATCAGCCACCTGGGAGACTCTGGTAGGCACCTACAATGCAAGTGGATGACATTATATACCAACATAAAAAGCCCACAGAATGCTCCCATGTATAAAGACGGGAGAGAGTGCTTTGGATGAAGAGAGAGAGATGGGGTTTTGGTTGGCTGTTTCTTCTGTGTTCCTGCCCCTTGCACCCCATCAGGAAAAGTTGTATATCCCACTGTTGAAGTGGGGAGAGGAGTAGTTGGGGTAGTGGCTTTAGATACGAGTTTACTAAAGATAGGGAAGGGCTTTAAGTGACAGCAGCAGTATCATTTTATTCAGCGTGTTTACCACAAACTGGCTCCTCTTAGGGAGCCACTTTCCAGTTGTGCCATCACAAGTTAAGCAGAAGCAAGCAAGCTAGAACTGGCTTACCAATTCACAAATACCAAGAAAAGAAGACAACAAATTTCTTTCTACTATTCCTTACCTCTCAACCCAGCCAGTTTCTCAAATCCAAAGCACTCAAACTAAAAAATGTCAATTAGAGAGGAGAGAATCCAAAGTAAAAGTGAACCCATGTGTCTTCTTTTGGATAGACCACAAAAAGCTTCGAGTTTTTTCCTTAGAAGAACATGTAAACATAACCTCTTACAGTTATGTCAGCATTCAACAATCCCTCAGTAACCATTTTTTCAGCATGTAAATTATGCCAAGACATTTCTTTCCCTTTATGAACTGCTTCAGAAAGATAAATGATATTAAACCACTCTCCACAAGTTGTGTTCAAAGTGGTCTATCTTTTAAACACAAGTCAGGTGTGGCGCATAGGCTAAGACACACTGAAATCTCCTTTGAGAGTCCTGTTTCCCTCTCCTTTTTGCTGTGAACCTCCTCTTTGCACTAAGAGGTGTGCACAATCAAAAAGCAGTGCCAAATCTCCCTCCATGTCAAGCCTGGGGTAGCAAGAGAAGCTGGTTTTCAGGTTGTGGGCAGGGGTAAAACAAAAACCTGTTTACCAGTAGTAGAGCAGGAAGAAGGAACTTGGCAGGGTGACAGCAAACTGCAGCCACCGCCAGTGAGAGATGGCGTAAGCAACGGCATCAAAGACCAGGAGCCCAATGGAGAAGGCCATCTGGTAGAGGATGGCCACCATCCTCCGGTGCTTCGGACCAACGACTTCTGTTACTGCAAACATACACAGACACAGCTGAATGACTGCTCAGCGCAGGAGTAACTTGCTCTGCAGGGACATTGGAAGACCAATGCTGCGCTAATGACCTGAAGAAATTGCACTGGTAAACCTGAGCTTCCTGGCATAAAGCCTCTGGACAAAATCCCTTGGTGCTCACAGAGGCAGGTTTGCTTTTCTGTCACCCAAACACCAACAAAGGAGAAAACAGTGCTCCTGCTCATATACCAGCATCCAGTACTGACCTCTGTCATAGAAATCTCTGAGTAAATCAAACATACATCAAAGTACACAGATGATTTTTTTCTAGCAGTATCCTACAGAATGTCTCCAACTCAGTAACAAGACTGATTATTTTGGTTTTGAATTGCAGCCCTTCAGCCTGCATTACACTGCAAGTATATAAGCTATGCCTGTACCACAGAATGGCATCTGTACTTTGCAGCTGCATGTCATAGGATAGACCCATTGGTTAATTCTGATTGATACAGGGCTAAAAGTAATTATTCAGCAGGCAGGCACAAGCACACTCAGAGTTTTGCATTTGGACCAATGTCCCAGGAGAGTGCAACAACAAGGTTGCTCTGTCCTTGTACCCTTCCCTGGGTATTCAGTATTGGCTTATCCTTAGGGAAAGGATTCAAGTGTAAAAGGGGTTTGGGGATGATTCTGGATGACACTTCTCATGAGGGAGTTTCAAGGAAAAATATGGAAGTAACAAGGTATAACTGAGGGAAAATGTCAGGGTAAGGCCAGTCATCGCCCTGAAAGGGATTTTGTGTTTTAAAATGGCATGAAGTTCCCTCAAAGAGGTGATGAAGGTTTTACTTGTGCCAGGAAAAAGATTTAAGAGGCCCAGCAAGCATCTAGAATATGCACAGGAAGGAGCAATCGTGTCTTGGCAGTAAATGGCCTAGACTGTGGGCTAGATGTTTTTATTTTATTTAGACCAAGCAGTTGGATAACTGCATTAGCAAGATGTCCCTGCTAGAAGACCTAATGGACTCTTACAGTGTCAACCTTTACATTCTTACCACTATCACAGTGAACAGGATCACTCAGAGCTAATCCAGAGAAGGCTCTACTGGGCAGCATTCAAAGAACTTATTTTGCTGCTTTGGTGATTGCTTGCTTTGGGATATTTTTGATAAGAACCTGAATTCCGCACCAGGGAAGTCAGAGAAGTCCCAGGCAGCTCCACCAGGAAGTGGTCCTGAGCTGGCCTCAAACTGTGCTTCACCACCAGCTGCTATCAATATTAAGGTGCTGGGAGAAGCATCAGTAAAGCTTGGCTCCTCACACTAATTCGCAATCCCCAGGGTTGGCCTCCACTCAGACGAGTGCACAGATACCCAAACAGCTTGTCTTTTTCTCAGCAAGTACATGCTGTTCTTCAGTTATTTTTAGGCTGTGAAGCCTCTGTTTGTCCATTAATGCTCTTTATGTCATAAAAATGCCTCCAACTTCCCCCACCCTCTGCCTGCTTCTTTGATGGCCTCCTTTGTCATCACCCTGTGGGTGACTGGGCTGGAGCAGGCTTGAAACAATCCTGAGAAGTCAAAGAGGGAGAAAACTCTGATAAAAGAGCATGGGAGGCATTTAAAAATGGGTTTGTTCAGTATTGTGTCAGTGTTTCTTTGGTTTGTGGGTTTTTTTTTGAAGGGAGGTTAGGGGTTTTCTTCCTCATCTTCTGCAGTCAGCCTTGCTCCTGGGAAAAGGTCTGAACTCACCCAGGATATAGCCAGCAGTCCAGCAGCCCTTACTGACCAGCCCTTGGAAGAATCGGATGACAATTATCCACAGGTAGGTGGGCACAAAGACCAGAAGGATTCCAAAGACGACATTTGCAAAAATGGTAGCTAGGAGGCAAAATTTGCGGCCAAACCTGGATTGGAAGATAACATGTGTAAAGCAAAACACTAGTTTTAAACTAGTAAAAGCTTTGTGCATCTTAAAAAAATCCAATAAATAAATCCCTATACAAGGAGTAAGGACATACTGGTGGTTATTCTTAGTCTATTACTCACTTATCTGTTTTTCTATTAACTGAAAGCTTACTGTGCTAATTCCACAAAGACTTTCAGGAAATAAAACATTCTTAAGAACAATAATCCCTCATTTATGTATATTTGGACCATGACTGTTATCCCTGAATTTTAGAACAGGCAGATCCAAAATCTATTTATTTTTTTACATTATATGGAGCTGAAAAATAAGTATGGGTTAATATTATGCTTAGATGTCTGCAAACCACAGATTTAACAGATTTTTATACCACAGTCTTCATCTCCAAAAGAATCTAGTATGTATGGCTGTTGTTGTCAGCAGTGGGCTGCATTCCACAGCTGGAACAACTCAGAGCCTGGTGTACCAACAGTCCTAGGCAGAAGTGGAACAAGGAGGAAAATCAGCCATCACATACTGGCAGCTGTTTCTTTTTAACACCATCTGCCTGGGCTTGGGCAGCTGTCTCTGCTGTCTCAGAACAGGGAGCTTAAGATGCCAGGACATGGAGATTTCTGCTTTCAAACAGAATTAAACAGATGCTGCTCTTACCTATTTGTGGCTGCTATTTCAAAGTCTGTTCAAAGAAAGCAAGCTGCTTTTAAGCTGCAGCAACACAGACTGTGACAGATCAACTGCAGGCTCCAAACAAGTGTTTCCTGCCTTCAGTTAACAGCCCATGGCTCTGGAGTGGCATGGTAGGGAGCTTGGGGCGTACGATCCCAAAGTAGTCCTGCAGGCTCTACAGGACTCTCTAGCCAAGAGATCTGTGCAAACCACCATGTATGATCTAAGAGGCACTGTTATTTGCTTCCCATGCTGTGCCTGAACACCAGGCGGTTTGCTTATTGTGAGAGGAACAGAGGGCAGCAGTTTGCACAAGTTTTCACTGCACTCATCTAAGCCTAGCTTCCGAATGCTGCTGACAAGGGAGGTCAGGTGGTTTTGCTGTCAGCCCACACATACCTGTCTGCTATGTAGCCAATGTTCATGGACCCAATAAAAAACCCAGCGTTCACAGAAGACTGAAAGAAGTCCAGCTTCCAGGAGTCCTCACACACCAGGTTAAACTGAAGGAGCAACCACAGTTAGAAGCAAGAGAGTGAAATGAAGAACTGGCTCATATTCATGGGTCATCTTCAGTTAAAGATTTAAACTTGTTTCTGGGTCAACGCCCATTTTATCAGCACCCAGAAATCCTACTGACTTAAGTGTCCAACACTTAAAACAGGATCAAGCCCTTCAGGAGTTACTGGTATGTCCCATTCGTGCCTCATCTCTCATTACTGGAAAGAACATAAGTTAATTACCTGTCAAGATTAGGACCTAACTTGTGCTAGGTAGGCCTTGTTGATCAAATCAGCATGGACCTGATGATCAGCCTAGGCTTTTCAAACAGCTTTTACTGTAGGTGTCTGTGAACCTTCCTAAGCAGTTCTGGTTGCCTCATATCCTCAGAAACGACAACAGTCCCTGCAGACCCTTCAGGACTCCACAGAAAATACCCTCTATGCTTGCAGAAGCTTGCCTTGTCCCACTTCCCATGGAGCACTGGCTCCCAGAAGGAGGGTGGGAGGCAGGATCTGCATCTGCCCCTGAGGCCACAGCATTTTCTCTCTGCTCTGGCCTTCTGCTCAACCTGCTCTACTAAGTTTTTCTACAGCCTAGCATGTCTGCAGGCCAGGTATTTGGTATCCAGAGCCAAGCTTCATACCACATGGATACCCACATGTATTTACTATCTAGCCTTAGTTCTCATATCTTAACTGAAGATACACATAAAAGCTACTTAAAGAATTAGTCACTTCAAAAAACTGTCCTAACACGACACACTCCTTTCTCACTCTGCTGGTAGCTCGGTTCATTTAAAGCTATGCATCTACATAAAACCAAATATTCCTCCTGATGCTCTGTGGGCCTTCCCATGAGGACACTCTTCCATGCATAAATTTTTAGCTTCCGGCAAAGCGACATGTTTTACTCTGCCCTTTTTGTTGCTTAGCTGTCACAGAAAGGGACAATGTAACACAGCCTGAGAGCCTTTACAGAAGCAGTTACTACCAGAAACACATTGCCAAAATGCAGAGGTATGTGATGATCCTGGCTATCCTGTAAAAGCAGCAGCCCACAGGAGTGACCTTGCACCCCCTTCAAAAGAAAAGGGAAGACAACTGATGTGAGAAGACAAATCCACACAGGCTGCAAGTTTCCAGCTCCCCATAATCGCAGATCATGGTGGGGGCATCTGGATCACAGCATCTGCTCAAGTGTTTTGCAGCAGGATATGCCTGGCACTTCGTGTAAGTCCTGAGTGACCCTCTGTTTGAGGTGTCCAATTTCCTCACTTCAGTATCACCCAGTCCATACTCTGCTGAAAGAAGTATGCTTACAGTACACCAACTAAAACGTAGCTCCAGCCTCTTACAATACCACAAGTACTGAAGTTGCTATAGCACAGACTTTACCTGCTCCTGCGCTTGTGTTAGATACATGGGGGAAATAACCCTGACTTCCACAATCCCAAAAATTTGGTGGAGCTTTCTATGGTGCAATCAAGTTTTTCATCCCAGATACTGATTTATTTTTAGAGTACTTCAGGGGGTTGGGTGCAGCTGAAGTACCATTTTCAGTTTATTTACACATCTGAGAACACAAAGCAGCCATCAGCTTTTCTGCAGTTTATTCCTGGCTTAAGCTATTTCATTGTGGGAAGCTATTACCTTTTCCCCCCACCACCACCCATTGCCATTCCAGTGTGTTTTAAACCAACTTTAATAGACTTTGCTCCTTAAAAAGAGGAAAGACATCAAGATCTTCACATCTGGGTGTGGATTGCAGGAAGACTGGGAGGGAGGTCTGTGCAGTGTGCCCACTCGCTCGAGAATCAGCAGGTTTTGTTTGCACTGCTGCAAGCTGCTGCTTCTTCACAGGCACTGTTTACACACCTCCACCAATTAGACCTCTCTCTCATGTGACAGCAGTTTCATTCAGAACTGAACTTTATCTACCTGAGGGTTTATTTGCTGAAATAGGCTGTGCTCCCCAGCAAGAGATATAAGCCTCCTGAGCAGCCAAGGTAACACTTCACAGTGAGGATAGAGGGAAGATGGTTGCAAAGCACCCAGCGCAAGTTCACAGTAAGAGAGGATCCCTCATCCAGGTAAGCGGGAGCCTCTTAACATCGCCAAGGCTACACCAACCCTCTCCCACATCCCTCAGCTTATCTGTAATACAGGGGACAGGGGAAAGAGGTGTTTGTTTTTACCTCAGTCACAAGAGAGGTCCTTGGGGAGTCGTAGACCCAGCCATGCTGGCAGAGCCCAAGGGGGACAGTGCTCCTATTGCCCCCAAGGCTTCCAAGGGGGTCGGTGCAGCTGACACCCGTTGCATTCCAGTCCACCTCATACCTCCTGCAGCGGCTGCTGAAACTGGCCTCATGGCCTCCCCACTCGGGCACTGTGTAATTGAGCTGCTCCTCCAGGCTCCAGCCGCAGCGCTGGCTCAGTTCTGCAACGCCAGGGCTGAAGCAGCGGTGCTCAGGGATGAACCCAAAGAAGACAACACCCACATAGATCGGGGTAAAGGCAGCAGAGAGCAAACACAGGACAAAGAAGGTTTGCTTCTGGAACTTGTCAAATTCTCCCACATGCTCTAAAATGTCATCAAGGGTTGGCATTTTAGCATCAAAACCTCATGAAAAAAAATCTCATCTAGGTTCTCACTGCAGCACTGATAAATTTAGTTGGCAGCAAAGCTATTTAAGTAACAAAGACATTTGACCAAAAGTCAAGAGTAACTCCATAAATTATTAAACTACATGTTGCAAGCTTTATTTGTTAGGTTTCATCCGAAATCAGCCTTAATTCACCCAGGAGAATTTGCATTTAACCCCTCATTAGAGTATATATATGTTCCTTTCCTCTAGAAAAGCTCCTAACAGCCACAGCACTTTAGATTGTATCTTTTTATTAGGCAAGTCAGATCCCCAAGTAAGAGGCATTTTAAGGAGCAAGCATAGATGGAAAACTCCTCCAACATACCAGCAATATACAGGTCTAGTGGAGCAGCTGCTGCACACAACATGCGACCAAGGCTTATTAACCAGGCTCTATAAAGAATAGGTAAGTACACTGTGAAATGCAAGTATCTGCACTGAGCCATTTGACACTAAAGGAAAAGCTTTCTGCAAACTTTGGTATCAAGTGTGTCTCTCCCCTTTCCACACTCCTCAGTTTCCAAGGAATAGCTCTTCCCATCTATACCAGGGAACCCAATTTTCACTCAACCATATTTTTGCACTGACAAAAAGCATTCACTACAGAATTAGGCACTGTGAATAGCTTTTGGGGCACCCAAAATAAATGTGGTTATATCAGGCTCCAATAGTGCTTTGTGCTGCCTATGGATGGACACCAGCTACTCCAACATCTTTTGCTGACAACAGCTATTTCCATCAAAGAAAAGCATGAAGGCGACATTTTAAAGATGGAAAAAAAGTGAAAAAGGGTCTGTAAAACAACTTGACCAGTTTAGGCAACGATGAAATAAAGAAATAATTTTAACACCTCTTAATATACTGCAAAAATAGAAGCCAGCTTAGAATGCCATTCTGGCCTGGGGACAGAATTAGTTCTTCACCTCATCCTACTGCCCACCAGCCACAGAGCAACAACTAACCAACTGTGAAAGCTGCCTTGTAGAGCAGCGATTTGAGATCTTGCCCTGCATCGTGCAGATGTGCCCCCTCCTCTCCTCCATTAGAAACAGCTGTAGCAAGCCAAAAAGAACTCTCCTCCTGCTACCAGCAGAGCAGCACCCCAGACCAGACTTTCCCTTCTGTGGCTGCAGGGGAAGGGGACAGGGACACAAAACTGCACAGCACCCACCACACTCACAGCCTGTCCCTACAACCTCCCTCAACAGGAGGATGTGTGTAGTCAGCTGAGGCCAAAGAAACTGAAATCAGTGTCACCTGCTTCCCAAGCAGGCTTTGAAAGCCAATAGGCTGCACCTTAAGCATACCTGAAAGCCTCACATCACTTGCTTCCTAGTGGTTTTGTTTAAACAGCTGGTAATGGCATGCATAAGTAAATTATTTAATTAAATTTAATTTAATATTAATTAAAGCAGTTAGATCCAGACTGGTCCTTTTTTCCCCCAATTTCCCCTGTCTGCAGTCCAGGGACAATGGGTTGGGTGGCACTGTGCCATGCAGGCTGGTGTCTTAAAGGCTCACTTACCAGGGAGTCATGCTGTTAACTGGCAGGATTTCTGCTCCTGGCCCAGGAATTTGTACATAGTCATCTGATCCCCACTATTCTCACTTCCCTCTCTATGGTTAAGCAGGGCATTCTACTGGAAAAATAGCCTCGTGACACAAGTCACACATCCAGTTCTGAACAAGACACAATTCAGCCAGCATATCTATAAATGCCTAGATAAAATGTGGACAATAGTTCAAAGACTAGGCAAAGTCACTCACTACTGTCAGCTACATATTAGAAAATACATCATTGATACAAGAAATATGTCACTGCTTGGATAAGGAGGCAGAGTACCTCTGTTCTACCTAAGCCTTGTTAGACACAGTTACAATTCAGAGACCTTGCGGTGCTATGCCTTAATGCTTGGGAAGTCACACAGTGCAGCAGTTCATGGATCAAACAACTCTAAGATGCCAGCCTTGAAGATTTGGGGAAGGGAAGCAGTATTCTTCAATACCAAGAGAAATGTTGCAATGGTAACTGACAGTATTAAAACTAACTGTCAAGAATCTCAGGTCCCCAGGTTAACCTGATGCTAAATATGAAAAAGATACCTCTGTTTTAGGTATGAAAAGATGCAGCTATAGCCAAACTGATTTACAGCTTCACCTGTAACAATACAAGAGGAAGAAAGCCCAAGTCTGGTAAAAGAAAGACTACACCACTGGGACTTACCTATGAATTCTAACCATCGGGCCTTGTTTAGAGTCATGCATTTAAGATCTTAGCAGTAACAGCTAAAAAGGGTATCAAGAGATTGAGGAACAGCATTACAGACTAGTGTAAGGAAGATTCCAGACCTGAGATGTGGGATTTGGAATACCCACTTCGTCTCTTTTATTGAAATTGCTGAATACTTTATATTACACTATTTTGATTCAAAATGGAGTTTTTTTTATAAAAAGAAACCATTGTTGAAACTGAGAAAGCCAGCCAAAAGGAACAACGAAAAGTCTCAAAAAATTCGGACCAATGCATGTACTTGTACTATGCTTTGAAACCATATCACTGCCCATAATTTAATTTAGGAAACACCTGGAGAAGATCAAGACTGCCAGAGGAAAGCTAACTGGCTTTCACTGCCAGCAACATTTCAAGTCAATGATCATAGCCAGGACCATAACATAGAGCTAGAACTTAAGACCATCAGAAGACATTAGCCTAATTTGTTTTTTTCTTCTAATTAATACCAGAGAGAGGTATAGTGCCCACTAGGGTTCTTCTCGTTGTTGGACTTTTTTCAGTGATGATGAACTGGGCAGTGCAGATTGCATTACAGAAATTCTGCCTCTATGTCCTTGCAAACTGGTTCTCTGTGCAGTCAGCCTAGTCCAGCCATAATCTAGGAAAAAGAAATAATATATCTTTGGGTGCTTATCAGCTGCTTAGGCAAACACTGATGAAGTCAGTCATGTGACTAGTACCAAAAAAAGTATCATGCAAACAACAGCAACCATTTCAGGCTAAAGCTATACAGAGTTGTACCTTTCAGTCAACACCTTTGAACCAATGATCTGTTTCAATTAGAATGGATGTTCAAACTTACAGGATAAATTAGACCAGTTCCAAAATTTACAGCAAATCATCCCAACACATAAGTTATATTTTTTCTTGTCTTACAATGGGTGAACCCACAGAATAATACCCTGCCGGCAGGAAGAACATGTTGCTATTAAGCAAACCTGAGTAGCGAGATCAATAAATACAAGGAGTCAAAATGCCAGTAGTTGGATCACTTGAGACTCAGGAGCCAGGGGCTTCATTCAGCCTTAATCCCTTTCCCCTTTAAAAAGTTTCTCTTTAAGCAAGCATTTAACACCTATGCTGAGGCTTAAAAAATAAGAAAACAAATTAAAAGTGTATGTCCTGGCCAGAGAGAATCAATGTAACTCAGCCAACTGGGAGCCCAGTCATTGCTGAACAGATCATTGTAAACAACCAAGAAATCTCTCTCTTCTTCCCTTTTCAATGGTTTCTTGTTAAAGGCAAAATTCAGAAAAATCTTTCAGGCTGAAGTCCTCTTATTTGGTTGGAAATGTCCCATTATATATAATCTCTCTATACATATATATCTGATTAGGCACAAGGGGGTCATTAAATATTCAACAAGTCCTCATCACTATCATCATGAAACGATACTGTATTTGTAGAGTTCTGCATCTGCTGCTGGCCTGGCTTGGCTTTTCCTTTCTTTTCCTTTCCCCCATTCAGCAAATAAGCTTTATCACTGCCAAGACTGGGCAGCTTCTTTTGTGGGTGCTTGTCTAGTCCTCTTCCTGTCCGAATCTTTACATCTGGAATGGTTAACACTTCATCCTCACTGTCCAGATCATCCACATGGAGAGAGGTAAAGGCTTCAGATGTAACAGATTTGGCAGTAACATGACCATTCTCCTGCCCTCCTTTTGCTGTTCTTTGATTTGGTGCTGCGATTTCCTCCATAAGCCACTCTGTTTCGTTCTCATTAGCAGCTTCTTCACTGTTTATCTGCAAGAAAAAAACAAAGACCCAGAATGCAGGAGAAGACTGTGTATACCACTCCAGGCTGCCACACATTGATCTCCCCAGTCATCAGACTCCACATCACACAGAGTCATAAGATAATACTGCAGTGACATGCTTTTCACTATGTCTCTCTGTCTTACTCTTCCTGTACATTTATGTGGTATTTAGCTATTTATGTACTGCTCTTCACTTCCTCAACTCCAATCTGCCTTTCCCATTTCACAATATAAAGGTAGGTATCTCAGCTATGTGGCTTTCCTGAAGCCATATAGTATGGTTTGCATGCACTGAAGGAACTAGGAATTGAAGGGAATTAATAAAAGATTTATATTAAGAAAACTCTACAGGTAATAAAAGTTTTGATTCTGCCACTGTATTACCTTTGTGTATTTGTACGAAACACCAGATGTTCTTCTGCAGCAGTTTGTTATCTTGTTTATGACAATTTCCCTAAGGAAAGGGAAGAATACTGCATTAGGAAGAGTGTATCACCCTTATTAGTCCTCACTTTCCTGCACTGGATTTTCACCATCAATATAAAGCATTTCACCAAGAAATCTACAAGCTATTACACAGTAACACTTGACCCTGAACTACTCTAACAAAATCAAGTTCATGATGATGTAAGTCTTCCTCCTTACCACAGCCTCAGGGTGACCTCTGAAACACCTCTAGCCTTTATGTTTAAGGTAAACAAACAAACTTGTCTGGAAAGCAGAGAATCAGCAGAACTTGCACTTACTCCTTGCTGCTGTTGTACAGCTCCTGCTTGACACCATGAAAGGAGAGATCAAATACTAATATTGTCACATTGTTTTATGCTTCTTAATTAGAGCTTGTACACAACAAAGACTAGCCCAATTCAGTTGTATATTCCAGTCGTCTTTACATGCATCTTCAGGGAATAATTAATTGGGAATTAAAAACAAAAAAAATCAGCAACTTCACAGTTGAGGCAGAACTTAGATCTCTAAAGTTCACTACTTCTCTCTCACTAAGGAAGCCACATCCTACCAAAGAAACTTTGAAAGCCTTACAGTCATTTCTTACCTTCTCTCTTTTTTGTAGAACAGCAAGATTATTAAGCATGCAGTAAGAACCACCAGGAGGACACTCAGCACTGCCCCAACAGCCTGACTTCTCCTTGAAAGGCCTTTACGTACTTGGGCCTCCTGATCAGTCTGGTGCTCATTGCTTCCTGGATCACTGGTTGATTTAACAATATAAATTGGGAAGAAAAGGACGAGTAAGATCCATTGACCAGTTGCATTAAACTTGATTAGAAACATCAAATTCAAAGAAATTGAACATGCCACACCATCCTGCCGATCCTACCTAACAACTATAAAGAAACTAATACAGAGGATTTTATTTTAAGTAAAATCACTGAAAAAATAAAATGTATGCACTGTGCTCACATCCTGGTATGCTTTCTAGCAGTGCATAAAACTGATTATAGTCACAACTGAAGTGCACAATTAGGCATTCCAGAGCTTACACAGCAGCAGATACCCACACAAAGCTGCTACTTTAGAACCCAACCTGCACTTGAGCAACCTGCAAAAGCTACAGGGATTATTTATCTTCCAGGTGACTACAAAGACGAAATCCCTTCAATAGCCTATTTGCAAATCAGAATAAACAGTTTCCCTGTGCTTTCAAATCAGTAGCCAGGAAGTAAACAGTCCTATAGGAAAGCAGTCACCCATTCTTCACAGTGAGGCTGCCTACAGGTCAAGAATGCTGGTAAGCACCTAGATAAAGTCACACTCTGCTTTTAATACTGTCACCTCATTTCTCCTTTCTGGAACTGCAGAATAAGCTGATAATTCCAGAAATACCTCATTGTTCCTCTAAGGCCTGTAACAATTTTTACTCCAGCCTAAAGAAGTGGGCGGATGGCTTTTAAGTTTTCCAAGCAGTAAGGCAAGGAGAACAAAAACAACCTTACCCAAAAAATGGTTACTCCTCTCAGCAACATGAAACAGCATGTTCTGCCAGCTACAGTAGGTGTTACTTAGTGAAAGTAATATTAATTCCACTGTGTCTCCATTTCCTGTGCAAATGGGCAGCTTAGGTCCAGATCAGCTTGGCAAGCTTTTGTTTAGTGATACAGGTGAACACCAATTCCACCTGTCCATGCATCTACTACGTTTTTAGCCTTTTTTCTCCACAATCACTGTGATGAACATGTACAAAAAAACCTTTAGCTGAGAAGTGCTGACAAGAACAGAACTGCTTTGAGAAAATGGTTAACTACTTACATTAATGGACACACAGCAGATGTGTACCAGGTAAATAAATACTGGCAATCTGCTGTCTCATGAAGAAATTCAGGGATGCCTTCCTTTACTTGTAAACTGCAGTGGAAGAAAATGGTTGAAGACACAGACTTTGATTGATCTTTACCGCATCTGGAGTCTGATGAAAATATGACATCCAAGTCATCATCTGCAAAGATAAGAATACGTTATAGTTTACTGCTTCCTTGAGAACAGTCTATTAAAACCAGATCTTGGAAGCTATGTATTTGCTCTTCACTAACAGCTTGTACTTCACAGTATCTACAGGTGAGCCCACACTTTAACATAGCTACTGGTTGCTGTGGAACAGAAGACTAAGCTCTTTACAAGAAAGAGTACCTAAATAAAGGAGATTACTGATCATGCAGCATAGCATAGAGGGAAACAGGAGACCAAGTATTCTATCTTGCACTGTTTCTATTAGTCTTCCAACAAATGTCAAGCCCAAAACCTATTAAGGCCATGGCTGCAACTCAGCTTACCCAGTAAGAAAAAAAGCAACCTAAACTCTGCTAGACAGACTCTGAATATCTTTACAGAAATGGATTAGCACAGATATCATGCAACAAGAACCATTTCTGATGAAGCAAATCACATGGAGCAGCAAGCACTTCTGGTTAATAAGCAAATACTTACCTTCAACATAATATCTAGCTTTTGTAGTAGAACCAATTCTCCGAAAGCGATGTTCATTAGTTTTAACCTGGCAGATATTGGCTCCAGAGCATTCTGGGATACTTGAGTTTCTTATACCAGAAAGTTGAATTTCATATACATATTTATCACCATTTGTCCGAATGTCACCAGAAGCCACGTACAACCTGAGGAAACAGAGAGTAGGTTTACCTTAAATCTAAACTCACAGATTTAGGTTACTCTCAAGACATAAGACTAGCAACAGTGGTAGCTACTACACTGGCCGATTCCAGAGGAACATGGAGCGACTGATTCAGTAACCAGGAAAGATGCAGGACTGAGGATTCCTGCCTGAACATTAGAAATGAGGAATTATATTTAGCATAAATATAACCTAAGAAATAAAAAAAAAAAGGCAAATTTTTCTAGTTATACTGCCCTGAGTACACAAACATGTAAATACCTCCAAAAAATTGAGATAAACCAGAGACAAAAGCATGATTCATCAGCTCATACACAATGGCCTCCTGACCATAAGACCCATATTGTGTGCTCTGTAGCTAAGGCAAATAGCATAGCTTAGCTGTCTTCTCTAACAGGATAACTGGTTCTGCCATAACTGTTACCAAAGTACTCTTTACAAATGTATTCTTTCACATTGCTGATCAGAGTGAGAATGCTCCAAGATTCCCAACTATTCATTTTAGGCACCCGGTCAAAGGCTGAACTTGCCGAAATATGACTGCCTTTAGTCTCACATTACACCATGTTTATAATTTTGTCCTGATTTCCACTTCTCTTTCACCTAGGCCTGTTTGATCTTTGTGTCTTCTCTACGCTTGTAATGCTATCATCACATTTGCACAGCAGGTTTATTTGCAACACTTCCGCTCAATTATTCCAACCCTGCTCACTGATGGTTTGCACCCTGCAAGCAGAGTTTATTCTTCCCATGACATCAGTATGGGCAGATTTCCTTCCGTAACACTAGCAATGACATTAAATATAGCAGTTCATAGCAGATTCTGGTACAGAATTATGTGCAATGTGTAGTACAGTCAGTGTAACTGCTGGTCCCTTGCCTCTTCTGAGTTCAGTCATGCTTGCTGCTCTGGAGGCTGGATTGTGCAGTGATTATACAGCAGTTTGTCCAACACAGCTCCCCAGGGCCAAAATGAAATCAGTAACCCTTGCCTTGGACTCCTGGCTTCTCTGCAGAGCCACAAGAGCATCTGATAATTCTCTGGCAGTCCCAGCCATGGACAACCTTGAGTGAAGATGTGGTAAACCAAATATTCAGTTTGCGAGCTTTTCATATAGAATGAGGCCAGATTGTAGGCGCAGCACAGGGAGAAAAGCAAATACCCCTCCCCTGACACTGATCCATTCACTGGTCCTTGGCAAGTCACCTAGTTGCAGTTTGAGTCTCAGGAGCTGCAGCTGCAGGAGGCATAAAAGGGGACCAGGACTCTTCATGCAGCTGTGCAGCCTTCCTGGACATCTGTGCCCTAATGGCAAAGAGAGGTACAGGAGAGAGGAGAAGACTGAGATAGGCTGGATGGTGGCAGCCAGCTGTTGGGTAGTAGAGTCCAAGGTGTGATACAGGCAGGTGGAGACAGCATGTCCAGAAAACTAGAGCTGAGCTTTTGAAAAGGAATGATCATCCAGAAAACATCTAGAGCTTGCTTCCAGACAACTTTGGTCTTAACCATGCCAAGCGCAAGGTCCTACACCTGGGTCAGAGCAATCCCAGGCACAGCTACAGGTTGGGCAGAGAAGAG
>JASSUY010020786.1:0-50653 GCA_032466535.1 Forpus xanthops
GGAGCCGCTCGCTCCCTGCCCTCGTGCAGCGGGGCCCTGCGGGCGCGGCCCGACCCGGGGTGCCGGTGGGCGGTGTTCACGTGTGGCCCTGTGTGCTCTTCCCTCTAGAACACCTTGCACAGAACATTTCCAAGTCGCACATGGAAACGTGCCAGTACTTGAGAGAGGAGCTGCAGCAGATAACGTGGCAGACCTTCCTGCAGGAGGAGATTGAGAGCTACCAGAACAAGGTACAGCAGCGTGCCAGCCTGTGGCACGGGGGCTTTTAAAGCATGGTATTTCCGTAACACACTACAAAATTCACTTTTCACTGCTTTCTGTTTATTGTCAGGAATGTATTTGTGTTTTCAAACAATGTGCTAGCATCTAAAACTGGGATATCCTGTCCTTTGTGATCGGGACAGGTACAGGAAGAGCCGTGCTCCTAAAATCTGCCTGCCTGTGACAAACAAGGGTTAGAAATCAGAGACAGATTTGCAGTCCGAAACACCACATTATAGTAATATTTTCATTGATAATCTCCTGGATCAACAGCAACAACAGAAGCTCTGTCGTTTTACAGGGCTTCTGACACAGACTTCAGGCAGGTTTCCAGCCTCCAAAGCCAGGCTGTGATCCTGAGCCACTCCACCACTGTCACTGGGGCTGCAGGGGGGGACACACTGTAAGATTTGATCCACCTCTGGATTTCAGATGTGCCTTCCATCACAAACTCCTGCCAAATGCTACTTCCGGAAAGCTGTCCTGGGAAGCACTATTAAAGCACGCCTGTTCCTTGAACCTGTTTGTCATTTCCACCAAAAAATATTTAATCTTTAAGAATATAATTTTTTCCACTCATAAGGTAATTCTGAATTGTCAGCACATGAAAAAACACTGCTTTCATGCTGTCTTTATGTCGTTAACAAGATGATTTTCAGATATGTGTGTAGTTATGTATCCTTAGGAAGATGAGCTAGTCAGACAGTTCACATTCAGTACAAACTACAGAAAGTTGACAGGAAGGATGTGATTATGCACTGCTAGAGTAAATTGGCATTCTCTTTTCATGCAGCAAATAGAATTCCCACTGAAATTACAGGAATCATTCTACTTTGACATTTTTTAGCTTATGAAATAAAAATACTCCAGCCTGGATCTCTTGACATCCCTGAAGAAGTCTTACATGTTTGCACTGTCACTCATGCACAGGAGGCTTTGGCTGGGAGGTTAATTCCCATTGTCCAACAAGCAGACTGTAGCCAGGAGTGCTGGTGAGAACTTGGTCGGTTTTACTTGATGCAAATGGGCTTTCCAAAGCTTGGTTAGTAACTGTTCCATTTTTCTTTTCTCTCAAACAGCAAAGGGAGGTAATGTGGCAGCTATGCGCAGTCAAAATAACAGAAGCTATACAGTATGTAGTGGAATTTGCCAAACGCATTGATGGCTTTATGGAACTGTGTCAAAACGATCAAATTGTGCTTTTAAAAGCAGGTATGTGGGTCAGTTTGAAGGTCTGCTTCTATCAGTTTTGATTGAGGAAAGTGTTACTTGTATACAGGAATTGTATATGCATACTGTGTCCTTGCCCATGGCAGGAGGTTGGAACTCTAGGTGATCTTTAAGGTCCCTTCCAGCACAAACCTTTCTGTGATTCTAGGATGTATACATATGTTGTACAATGATCATTTAAAATAATACAAGGGAAAAAACCTTACCAATTGTCTGTGTCCTTGTGCAAAGTAATCCACCTCCTTAGTTACTCTGGGTAGAATGAGTTCAAGTTTCATTATGAACAAAGGGAACAACGAGGGCGTTAAGATGGAAAAGTTAGGATCATGTTTTTTATTTTGGCTTACTAAGCATGAGTAACAGTGTTTCAAGGTAAAAATCCAGAGTGTCCTGTGCTAAATGTTGTAGAGGTAATGCAGTTTACAAATACTGGACAAAGCTGTCAAAGCTTCATCAGCATAAATCTGAATGAGCTGCTTTGACTTCAGAGACTTCATTACTCAAATAGAAGTTATTTATTAGTGTTAACTAGGTGGCTTTAGCAGAAACTTCTAAAGGGGTTTATGGGAATTCTTGTAATTCTACAAGCAGATCAAACTATGCCCTGCCCAGACACTTGCCGCCCTGTGCGACTGATACTGAATGCGTACAGAGCATGGGAACCTTTTGAAACCTCTTTTGATTTTTGCAGCCAGTCTCACCTCCCTAGTCAAATATACATTGTTTCTGTTTTAGGGTCTTTAGAGGTTGTGTTCATCAGAATGTGCCGTGCCTTTGACTCCCAGAACAACACAGTCTACTTTGATGGCAAGTATGCTAGCCCAGAGGTTTTCAAGTCCTTAGGTAAGGAAATGTCAAGTGTTGCATCTTAAAACAACAACATAAACATAATAAGGCAAGGGGAGAGCTGCTTTTTGTTCCAATTCAGTAAAGGGATGTTGGAGCTGTAGTTCAACACTTAGATCAGGGTAGAACAGTTTGGATGCACTTGTTGACATCAGAAGCCCAGATTTCACAGCTAGAGAAACATTTTATAGATCCTGTTGGAAACGGCGGTCGATTTTAAGCTCATTTTGGATATACTGATGTTAATGCTTTGGAGACATTATAATAGTGTTCTGTAACATGCAAAATCCAGTTATTTGCAGGTAAAATACTGTAAATATATTTTTCAGTATTAAACTATAGATCATAATTTTGTATTGCTGTATGGTTTTGCTAGTTTTAAAAGGCTGCAGTTCACTGGGTACATATTTGGGATGTAAGCCATTCTGGAGGGCAGTGAAAATATGGCAGCAGAGGATGCTGCATAATTACTGCATTAATCTCTGCCTTTCTAAAACACTTTAAGATACAAGGTCAGAGTCAGACAATTCAGAGGATGCAGTATCACATGTGGGTTCCAGTGAAATAACTTGCATTTGTTAGCAGCTACATCCAGAAATTTAGGCTGGGTTGGGGCTGTGATGGGCAGAGGAGAGCCCTCTACCATCGGGTTTTAATCCCCTTTGAAGCAGGGCTCCACTTTCTCAGATGCTAACAGCATGTGTAACAGCAGCAGTAACCTGACTTACACCTGTGTGGATGAGAGAATGAGTGACTGGAGACACAGTTCCTTTTCTGCATGAAAAGCTTTCAGACTTTGGCTTCTCCCTTTGCTCCTGCATGTACCTTGTATGCCTCTCCCCCACCTTTTGTGTGCTCAGTGGCTTTACTTTCAAGTACATATTTTGAATCTCCAGTCCACAGTGACATAAGAAAGTTCCATTTAGGAACAGAAGCAAAGCTAGAACAATTCTGAGCTTTAAAATGGTCATATCCATAATCACCCCAGAAGAACCAAATGTGGAAAAGATGCAGCGTGACAAACCTTCATAATCCTGGCTGCCAGGTGTGGGAGCTGGGGACTCGGGGAAATGGCATAAGCCCAGGTATGAGGGAGACCTCATTACCACCGCTTCATGGTCCTTAACGACAAGGCCATTCCCCTATGAAATATTTTACCTCTGTTTTTCATCTCAGAATAATCGGCAGTCTGTAGCTCTCAAGTAGTTTTGAACAATGTGGCATGAGCTGTACCTTCTCTTTGGCAGGCTGCGAAGACTTCATTAGCTTTGTGTTTGAATTTGGAAAAAGTTTGTGTTCCATGCACCTGACAGAAGATGAGATAGCCTTGTTCTCTGCGTTCGTTTTAATGTCAGCAGGTAAGAGACAAAGCTTTGCTCTAGGTGTATTTGCTAGAGTTTGTTTTTATGCTGTTAATGCTATGAAGACTGTCGGGCAGTGTGAGAAACATCAAGTTTTTGAGTTGCTCCTCCTTGACTAAAATCTATAATGGACATGTTAAAACTATGAATTCAGGAACAGTTTTGTTCAATTGGAAATCCTAATTTAAGCCCTTGTTACCCAAATTTTCACCTTACTGGGAACTCTGCTTCTTTGTGAAAGCTTAAATGTGACCACTGGGTCAGGCAGGGTGAGAGTCAGGAGGTAGCCACTGAGTTTTTACAGTCAGCTTTCAATTGAGAGCTGCGGCAGAATTCTCTCAAGCATGACAGAGAGCTTCCAGTGCCACCCCAGCTCTCTAAAGCAAGGTTGCCACTTTACAGTGGTACAAAGATCCCGACGTAGCTTTGTACCACCATGAAATCGGGTGCACCAAGAATGACAGTGCTGCAAGTCACCCCACGAGGCAGCTTGCGCCTGCCATCCTAAAATAACTGAAATAACCTCATAATCTCAAGTAGATAGGCACAGTACTCCAGGTTCTGAGAGGCCTTATGAGGTCAGGTGAAATAAGATGCCAGTGCACAGTTTGTTTGAGCCTGGCATTAACACCGAAGGAAATAAAGGCTGTTGTCAGACTGCAGTAGAGTGGGTCAGGAGTGGTGGTGGGAGAGGCTGTTACTGACAGGTTTACTGAAACTGTCACAAATACACTCTGGTGTTGTGAGCCACAGCAGAACCATGTTAGCCCCATGTCTTGATATGTAAGCCACAGAAGCCCCCCAGTTTTGCCACAGAGCATGGACAGCAAACACTGCTTTTCTGCTAAGTTTAGGATTTTTTGATAGTTTTAATAGCTGAGTATTTGCTTCTGATTTTTCTGTATGCCCCTGTAAATCTTAGCAAGAAAATCCACTTCAACTCTTTCTATTCATTTCCCATGAAAAAGTTGTTAGCTCAATTTTGTAATGCCTTGCATTTTACAGACCTTGTTAGCAAATGATTACTAAACCTACTCTGACACACTGTGTTCTTTGAATTGAGGACTTCCTAAAAGTAATCTGAAATGCACATAATACGCTCCAAAACCTACTGATTTTGAAACTCGTTTTCTATGCAAGAGTATAGAAGAAGTGGAAGGAAGGTTGCAAACAAAAAAGATGAATCTGTAACAGACTTGGTACTTCTGGTGTGCTGTAACTGATGTGTGCAGTACTCGAGGTGTTAACTCTGTTTATATTTAGATCGCTCGTGGCTTCAGGAGAAAGTAAAGATTGAAAAACTCCAGCAAAAGATCCAGCTAGCGCTTCAGCACGTCCTACAGAAGAACCACCGAGAAGATGGAATCCTAACAAAGGTAAGAACCGTACAGTGCCACACCATGGGACTGCAGGAGAAGGCTTACTTAAGAATGGTGTCCTGAGCATGGTGTAGTTTTATGCAGTGAATTAGCTATTTATGAATCCAGAATGCTTTGTTTAAAATCAAGGTGCTCAGCTGGAACTATTTACTAAAAACTAGAAGAGGTGAAATGGTAATGCAGAAAGTTGATAATGGTCTGAAACCAACTATTTTAATGCTGGACTGCATGAGAAGTGCTGAAGGTTTTTAGCCTACTCCTCCTACACAACATTTCCGCCACACAGTTCTATTTCAGTTCTACAGCATGCATGCCTTAAGCCTTGTGAAGTCTCTGCCTGCATGACAATGAGGTTGTGATAACATGCAATACCCAAACTAACCTGATTGTTCTGTCTTCCATGAGAAGTTCCCCACACAGCCGTTTTCTCAATAGTTCTTCCAAACACTGATGCCTGGAGATAAGAGATCCAAATACTACTGTGCTAATCTAAAGTATCTCTATGTCATTTTTAAAAAATGGAAAAGTGGTGTAATGCTAAAAACATAAATAGGAAGAACTGGGGAAAGATAAGCACTTCCTTATGGAGGAACAGTACACAGCCAGAAAGCTTAAGCTCAGTTTCACACCACAGAATTAATTACAGTAGAAGGTGGATGGTCCAGCCCATGTCAAATCCTAGCTCACTGAATTCTTTTCCATGACTGTATACCTTGGATACCTTTGCTGGAATAAAGTTTCTTCCACATGCTTTGACACAAGGATGTATTCGGTATATTCAGGGGGTACCCTAGTGATAGTGTTGAAGTACAGATTTTCCTGGTCTGTTCCTTTTCACCTGATTTTGCATAAATTAGAAAGGCCTAATCTGCATTCCCTCCACAATTTCCACCATGGGTTTAAAAGCAGTCAGGACTGTCTTCTTCCAAAAGAATGGCTAAGCTGTGCGAATGAAGATTCAGCCATAAAATACTTCTGTATCAATCCAGTGTTTGATAGGCAAGCAAGGAAACCAAATACCTTTTCCTAGGAGCATAAAGAAAAGGTTACTTCACAGCTATCGTTAGTCCATTACTTCAGTAGCTGTTTAGTGCCTTCTCTCTCCAACCCTCCACCCCCTTTTTGTATTAATGCAAATTATGCATTAATAAAAAAATGCAAAACCTAACAAACATCCATGACTCTGTATCAGATGTGTCATTCTTAAGGTAAGCAAGTGTAGTGAACTGAAAGTGTTTGGAAGAGCTTTAAGAGCAAGACTGGGAGGCCTGGTTCTGTATATGTGACCCTATGACTTCTGTTCATTTTTTACAGTTAATATGCAAAGTGTCTACTTTAAGAGCACTGTGTGGACGACATACAGAAAAGCTTATGGCATTTAAAGCAATATACCCAGACATTGTACGACTTCATTTTCCTCCACTTTACAAGGAGTTGTTCACTTCAGAATTTGAACCAGCGATGCAAATTGATGGGTAAACGTATCACCTAAGCACTTCTAGAATGTCTGAAGTACAAACAGTAGAACAAAAGCAAGGAAAAAATAAAAATATATTAAAAAAAAAAAAAAAAGAAAACCAGGACACTTTATGTGGCCCCACACAGACCTAGGGAGCCAACACACTGCACATCTCTTGGCGGTTGGGGTCAGGCGAAGGATGGGAAACAATGAAACAAAGTTGAACTTGTTTTTCTCATGCATATGATTTCCATTATGCCTACAAATATGGACCCTTTTTCTGTCTCAGCTTCTCAATCCTTGACCTCTGTTTACACAGACTGAGGGTACTCATGTCAGAAGGTTGCTTCCTCCTGTAGTTCACTGCCCAGACTTTTGACAGAACAATTTGTTGATCAGAACAGAGAGTCCACCTAAAAGCAGCGACTGGTGTGCATTGCAGAGATTTCAGCATCAGTTTGCACAACTTGCTCATTGTTTCATGAAGGACGAATTTTTTCACCTACCACTGTTTGCCAGTAGACAGAACGGCATGAAAAGGGTCCATAGCAATAGCAACAATAGCATTATAATATATTACAGGGTAAATGGGCATGAAGACTATATATAGCAAAAGAGATATTGTTTATATATTGTTTTAATTAATATAAAATGTAGTTACTGGTATAGCTTTCCTTGTTGAATTGATAAGGCACTTTCATTTTGCACCTTTTTCTTTAAATTAAATGCTAGCGTGTTCATTGTTGTGTTGCATGTGCACCAGAAATTCAAGTTTAACTGAAAAAGGTTTGGCAGGTACTAGTACGTATACATTGGGAGGTATTTATGCTGCTGTTTTCCATGTTACTCTTAAAGAGAGGCTGGTCATATCCTGAAACGGTTATAGAAATATTTAATAGTTGAAAATAATGACAATTATTATTTAATTTTCAAAATTAAAATCAGCTTTTCAGCTGCTAAATTCAAGGTACTTTTAGTTTCAAACCTTTCAAACCTGAATGTTTAAAATTTCATGCCTAAATTCCAAGTTAGGTACACAAGTCAAATGCCTCATTTTCAAAGGTGCTGAGCTTCCGTGCTCAAAGTTAAAGCAATTACAGAACAACTACAAACCAGTAATGTGCACCCTTGGAAATTAGGCTATTTGAAGTGTATTTCTGCCCACCATCAATCCAGGTTTGAAGGTGTTTACTCAAGTCTGTATCTACAGTGAAAGTACGTGTATATGACATGCATGTAGAAAAGTAATTTTTATATATAATTTTACATACCTTGTACTTCATCTCATAAACAATGCATTCAAACTCCACACTCCAGCCTATCAAAATCCATAGAAGTCAAAATTCATAGTCTTTGACTTCAGTGAGGTGAGACACTGACCCCTGTTCTTCTAGCTCTCAGCAGTGCAGTTTCAGGCAGCTGAACAGAGAAGTCCATCGGTCTCCTTATTTAAAATATGCACTTTAAAGTTTATCGGATGAGCACAGACTAACAAAGTGAAGGCACAGTGTTTGATTACACTCTGTGTAATGCCAGGAAATTGTTAATATTATAGATCTGCATTCTGCAGTTCTGAAATTTTGATTCCAATCTTGCAGTCTTTATCAGTCCTTACTATTGCTGGTTATCTTTCCCTTTAGGAAGACTACTCTCTCCAAGCAGATGTGGCAAGTAAACCTTAGTTCAGAAGGCAGATTCACATTAACTGACATCACAAAATACACTGGGACTGGCTGAGCCAGAGGTGTGTTGTTGGTTTGGATGAGATAGATGTGTAACTGGATGCCTTATAGGTCGAAACAAATTCTTGTGAAGTATGTAAGAAAAAAAACCCAGGAGCTTTAAAAAAGAATAAGGAACGAGACAGAATGTGCTTGATGGATTTCTTACATTTAGTATAGATGTTAGGTAACAGAAGTGAACAGAACCACTCTGAAGCCTATTTTCAAAAGGAGTATTAGGTCAGTGGGTTATTATAAACAAAATAGAGGTTTACTCTATGATTTGAACATGCTTCCTGTGGGATCAAACTGAGGCATTTAGCCACCATGCCTGGTCAAAGTGTCCATAGCCTGCCACATCGGGGAAGCTTACAGCTATTGTTCACCTCTGCAGTTTGCAAGGAGGGGAAATGAGCAGCCCATATTTACCCTTCAAAGTAGTATGCCCCTGTAGTGTGGGAAGGAAACACCTGCACCTCCAGGAGCACTGGGATGAAGCCATGAGAGCGCTTATGGGAAAAAGCCCACAGAGGCATGCTTTCCCTGCTCTGTGCTGCCTGCTGCCAGCACAGCCACCCTACCAGTCCCTCCAAAACACTGGTCCTAGAAGCATTGTTTACTGGAGTAACTGGCACGATACAGTACTTGCATTCTAATATGTTCCTGTTTTTAAAGATACCCTTTTAACTAAGAAATGTTTTCTGAATGTGACCAGCCTTAGGTGCTAGTCCTGTAAAGATCAACTAAACTTAAATTTCAGTGTCAACTACTAATGAATAATGAAGTAAGACCTATACTTTAGAGAGCGAGATACAACTCCTGACAATAAGTAGACTATCAGGCAAAATATCTGGGGATTAATTTTCAGTCACATCCTTTTCTTACCTTTTCCTGATAAGTATTAGTACTTTCCCAGGCACCTAGGTGCCGGTGGTTTTGTTTGGTACCTAGCTCAGCATATTTACATCTGTAAGTCATTGACAACACAGATTTTTTTGAGCACTTACTAATAAGCACCATAACCATTAAAAGGTTCAATAGGGCTTTAGCTGAAAGCCTTTGCATCTAAAAGCAGCTTGTGACATATTCAGCTAGGCCAGAAAGTGCTGTCAGTTTTGTCCCTGGATGCTCCTGTGTACTGGCAAGGTGTTAAATCAGGCTGTGCATACACATCCCAGGGTAACTGTTTTCCTGACTGCTGCCAACCGCCGTAGTTGGGGCCAGTGGGTAATCATGAGTCTTTCCATAGTCTGCACAGCTCACTACAAATAAAAACATGAGGACAGCTGAAGATTCTTTTTTGAATGATCTGTTCCTAAAAGTGAAAAACAGATTTTCGTTGGGTGCTACATCTATCCACAGAGCTGTTTTCTGGCTTTCTAGGAAAGAGAGACTGCACTGTGCTATCCTTTGAACCACCCTAAAGTATTCCAACATCTCCAGCATTGTTTGATGTTTTAAAAACAATGGGATTAGGTGAAAAGGGAGGCTGGTTTTAAGTTTGGTTGTTCTTTATTAAAGCTTACCTATCTTAGTGTGGATACCAAGATATCTGTGTGTGTATGTGCACCTCTGTGTGTGTGTGAGTACCTCTGTGTGCGCACGTGAATGGACGTGTGGTACGGGTGAGTGCCTGCTTCTAGGCTGTTATGTGTCAATGGAATAAAGAAAATGTATTAAAAATACTTAAGTCAAAAATAGAAGGTGGAAAAAAAGATTTATTCTATACAAAGCCTTGTCTGGACCACTTTAGAGAGACTTCTATTTTTTTAACCCTTCTATAAATGTTTGATGGCACTTGAAATATTCCTGCAATAAAATGTGATTTGTGTAAACAAGAAAAAATTTTGTAATGTGAAACAATGAAAGAAAGTAATGTAATTTTTCTAAAAAACAAAAAAAAAAAAACCACAAACGAACGAACTTTGTATTATTTTCGTGATGGAATTTGTCTATTTGTCTTTGAAAAACTTTTCATTTCATTGAATGTGCCATAGTAGAGGTGTGGTTTTCCTTCTTTTTTTGTTTTCTCCTTGTTTTTACATTCTAGCCTAAAGGAATAGCTGTGTTCCGACATTCCAAAATGCAAGCTGACATAGCAGTCACAATTAAACAGTTTGATTAGTAAGCTTCAATCATTGTTGCTTTTTTTGCACATGTTCTTCATTCCTCTACAGTGCAATATGTACATAGAGCACTTGCGGGTGTAACCTTGATCCCTCAGGGAAAAATACATATTTGTACAGGATTTTTCTTTTTTTTTTTTTTTACATTTTTTTTTTTCCTAAGGAATGTCGACTGAATCACTTGTCTGTTGTTGAGGGGCAGCCAGATAATAATCCTAAACCACTGTCACAAAATGTTGTTTAAATTTGTGCCCTTTTATTATTTAAAAAAAAAAGAGAAATAAAAGTTATTTTCTGACAGTTCTTTGTGCTGATTGGTGACAAAGGGTAAATAGCTAAGCACCTTATGATTGACTTAACTGTGAATGACAATCCATCTCACTATCAACAACAGAAAGCCCTATCATTTTGGAGCTGGGGTTAACAGTAAGAAACTAATGTGCTCAGGGATCTTTTAAAGCTCTTCAACAGGGTGGCCAGTACTACTGGTGGAACAAATTATGTGTTAAAAAATGCTGATATTTTTTCCCTTCTCCCTCACCCCAGGCACAAGAGAACTGGATGTTTTTCTTTTCTTTTTAACTAACTGCTCTATGTGTGCCTCATTCCCTTACTCAGTTTTGCAGCAGAGCTGCTCCTAGGTCTGTTTTGTTCAAAACAAAAGTACTCCAAACAGCGCAAAGGTTTTGCAGTTACATTTTAGAAAATAAATTACTGCTGACCCTTAAATAAATGATTAAAATTAATTTCAGTACCTTTGAGACATTTTTATAATGATTGGACTGGTTTCCCAGATGAATTTCAGTGTTTTGGAGTAGAAAATGAGGTTTCATTTAAATTATTGTCAAAGTAAACAAATCATTTTATGATAGTGCAATAAGAATGAAAAGGGGATTGATTAGGTTTTGGCAATGAAGTCACATAAGGGGGAACCTAGATCTGCAGGAATAAAAGAACAGCCCTGCAGACACTGTCTGTCAGTGTTACATATGATTCATGGCAAAGCAAAAAACCTGACTGGAAAGAAACACTGAGGATGAAGACATTTTCACACCTAGTGCATCAAATACAGCAATGCCAAGTGATTAAAATGGCATAAAAACCAGCAATGTCTAGGAAGCCTCCAAGTGCCAAACTGTCAGATTCAGGAAGCCTGTCCCAGTCAGCCTTGGTTTATGGCTTCACATGTTTTGAAAATGCAAGTAGAAAAGTGAATAAGCAAATGCAAACAGCAAGAGCAAGATTTCCAGACTTTCGTTAGATTGGGAAGAGAGTGAATTTCTTATCAAGCCTGTCTGCATGCAAAAAGCATCAGTTCTCCAGTTTCTTGAGGGTTTTTTTCACTGGATATATGGCTTCCAGTTGTTTACTTTAGGTTGCTTAACAGATAGGGAAATTTTTCTTATGGCTTTACAAGCTGACAGTCGAGTTTAGCTTAGCTTGGCATTCCAAGGCAGACAACTGCTTAGCAAGTATGACCTCTTGGATCAGTGGGTGTTCTAGCAGCTTCAGCAGAAGAAAATTCCTATTGCTGATTCACAGTAGAACCTCTTCTTTATATACCTGCATATCAATTAAACAGACTGTTAATATGTACAATCTATGAGATGTTTTAACTATGTACTGTGGTGATCACTTTTTTGGGATTGGCACAGACATTCCCCAATCTATACTTGATGAACAAAAACTGGTTGCCCAGTATAAACTCTGCAAACAATGTGGCGGGTTTTTTTTCTCTACACATTCCTAAACTTGCCGATGTAGATATAATCATATATAGAGATGTCAGAAACAGCATTTACTATCCAATATCCAAAAATAATAAGCAGTTTTCTCTTCAGTATTCAGTATATGACATTCTACCTGTGCTAGCTGATTCAGATTGCACAGAACACCTTTACTTTTCTTAGCTGGAGAAAGATAAGTATTAGATTTTTTTTTTCATTATTAATACTAATATTTATTACTTTAAAAGTATTTACTCCTATTTTCTTTATACTTTAGTATTCCTGTCAGTAAATCATTTGGTGGAAATGAGGGCAAATGCATACAGATACCAAATACCAGAGCAAAAAGATTAGTTTTAAAACTTAAATGACTATTTATTTAAAAATCATTGCAGTATGTGCTTTAATCCTAGTACTGTGATAATAGCTCGCTAAATAATGCTGAGTCACTGGATTTGAGGGGAAAAATATGTAAGATTTAGGAAAATACATGGTCTATCTTTGGAACTTTATTCAGGTACTAAATAGAATTGTAACATCAAAATAGAAGCTGTATTCTACCTTTTGCATATGTAATGTTGCTGGTTAACTCTTGTTTTATTTTTCCTTGCCTTTATCATTGGTAGAATATAGCAATAACTTCATAGCAATAAGTAGGCTATCCAAAAAAGACACAAAACGTGATAAAGGCTTCAGATCAGTACACGTAGATTAATTTCTTCTGCCACAATATTCACTTGTATGTCTTCCCTCATAATCTTACTGCTTGTTCAAGCTGAATTTCACAGTCAAGTTCTTTAACTTGATGTGTGGCATCACACCTTTTGGTTAACATCTGCATGGTTTTGGTGTTCATATGTCCTTTGTATACTTGTTTTCCTGTAAGTCAGAGTTTCTCAAGGTTTCTGAAAGCACAGTCCCTGTGGGCTCTATTTCTTCATGGGCTCTGTGTTGGAATTAACTTTTTCTGGGCAGGGAGTGTGAACCAGCTGTAATTACTGTCAGCATTTCCTAGCTGGAGGAACTGAGTGGCTGCTAGTACTCACCAACATCACGGCTACTGCAAATGCTTGGTGCTTGCAGCCAGGAGACAGCTCCTCCAGGCTGGGGAGGGGGGGGGGAGGCTGAGCTGCATCCAGTAAGTGGGACGAGTTCCACTTGTCTGCAGCCAGCACCACCACAGGCTCTGTGCTGGAGAACCGAGCTGCTGCACTTCACCCAGAGCCGAGTTATGCTTGCCTGACACAGTGTTTTGATAATAATCTAAACACTTTGGCAACTTTCAAATGGTTGTGACTTTCAGTTTGAGAAACGCTACCCTAAATTACCCCCCAGAGTCTTAATGTAGATGCACAAACTTTACAGGAATTTGCAATCTGCAATGCTATCTATATCTAATGCAGAGAATTCATAAGCAATACAGTGAATTTTATTTCACAAAAAGGCATACGTACTGTACACCTTACTAAATCCAAAATGTTCCTCATTTCTACATTGATTTAGAAACAAGTTACATAACAGTGGTGAATATTAGAACTATTAGGACATTAACTGGCTGCTTCTTTATATGTACCTGTATTGTCTGCCTGCTCCTTTTCTGGAGACGTGTTTTTGTATTGGATGTTTGGCCCAATGGGAGGCTTCAAGCTACAATGTATTTTCCCAGAATAAATATATTTAATGTATGACAAACCCCAGACAAGGCTTTTTAAAATGTATAAAGAATTGCAGTGTTAGGTGGTTTCTTTGCAAACTGTTTTCAATGTTGTCCATTTTTATGGCACCTTTAACAATATTCTTGTTTCCAAAGTACAAAAAAAAAAAAAAGGTTAAAAATACTCTAGCCATAACTGAATGTCAAGCAATAAAAACAAATGACTTTTTGTGCATAGATTTAAAAGAAATACAAGTTTTAGACATCTGCATGTAAATGCAATCTCTTGTTTACTGCTTTCTTAAACTTGAGCAATTGATTCCTTATTTTACTACTAATTTAAGGACTTGTAATGGCCTGTAAACATTTTATCTTGCTCTGTTCTTTCAACTCTAACTTTGTCTCTGCTTTGGAGTCATAATATTTAATGTTGTTCTGCTCACCTCTATACAGTTAACTTTTTTGCTTTCATTCTGTATAGATAAAGTTATACTATAAACAGCCTACACAGTGCAAATATTTATCTGTTTATCAAATATCACATTATGCTGTATAATATCTGTTTTACTATATAATCTATTTTAGACATAGTTGTTTAGAACTAGAGTGTGCTATTTTTGTGTTTTTCTGATGTGTGGTGCTAGATAAGTTACTTTTGTGAACAAAAGCAAACAAACCCCTTTTATTCCTAGACAATACCACCTTTGGGTCTTGTTAATTTCACTGAGTATAACTATATATAAATATATATATATGTGTATATATATATATATATACACACCGACATATGCCCAACAAGTACCTGTATCAGAGTACAAGATTTGGGACATGGTTTTCTCTTTAAATGCATAGTGTCATTATATAAATTATTCTATAGTATATTTAATAAGGAGAAAATTACTTCACTGGTACAGATACTTGATATCAAATGTAAAATTTTTTCTACATTATTAATATGATTATTAACATTATTAAAAATGTTCTGTCCAGCTTGTTATCCTTTTGGTTACTAAAACAGTCTGTCTGTATTGTATCAGAAAAAAAGAAAAACATCTAATCTGCCAGTATAAAGTAATTGCAATATGGTGTCTGTCTGAAAGGGAGGTAGTTATTTGGCTTCTTGGGAGAATTCTGTCCTGTCATTTTATCTGATATTTATAGATGTTATTCTGCTGGGTGCCTTCCTCCCTCTTCACTTTAAATAGGATCTGTACACACTCAAATAAGGATGTTACTAGGCCGTGCTGACACACTTAACTCCAGTTACTGTAAATAGGAATGATCTGTACATCTTCCATCATAGATGGATGGCTAAATTCAGTCCTTGGATATGCTTTCTAAACCATGCATACATCCCAGGACAGCCATTAGCACCTAAAGCTAATTAAGAAGTGGAATTTTCAATGTTTTGTCAGGTCTGGGGGTTTTGTTTTTATTTTTTAGTATACCTTAATTTACATAGTCATGTACCCTTAAAAGTACTCCTGTCCCCTGTTCCTTTCATTCTAAGATATTGTTTTCATGTTAAATCTTAAAAACTCATGGATATCAAATATCTAACTATGGAGGTAATTAACCTTTTAAATATTTATTAGATTTTTTCTGTAATATTACTGAATTTATAAGATCTTTAGCAAAGATTTTTGAGCAATTTATTAAATACAATGTTTCTGTTTACTGCACTTTTTGATAATAGAAGGTAGTGAATTTTAAAGCCATGGTTCTTGGCTTCCATGCACTGCTTTTATACCCTCAATCCAAGGAATATATATATATAATTTTTTTTAAACAGCAAACATACTGTTGTCCTAAAAATAAATACAAACTTTACTGCACCATGGGTATATTTTCATAAGTGGAATGTTTAACTGCAAACACTATCAGGACAATTATAAAAACCTCTTAAAGCTACAATCTTATTTAAATATAAGCCATGACAATTTTTTTTTTCCCTTCTTGATTTAAGTCACCTTTTGATATTTTCCAAGACAAAAGGACTTGCTTTTAAATTTGTATGTACCAACCTCCACATAATGCCAGGAACACGTTCTCCCTACTGTTTTAATTTTAATAGTTTGATATATTTATGCAAAACCATTTGGTTAAAACATATATTCTCCCTGTTTACTAAATGTTCAATGTAACAAGACCAGAATAAATGCTGATTACAAATACACATGTTTGAATTTTAAGCACATAGACCTCGTTGAGTGATATGCTCAAATTTCTGTAAATACACACAAGCTGAAATGCAATTATACTGTACATGTAAATATATGCTGTTATATGTACAGTATGTACAAATTCCTTTTCTAGCCACATAAAATCGAAGCCATCAAGAGGAATACTAAAGTGGTATTGTACTAAACCTTTGCTAATGATCTTTACCCAGTCACTTCACTTCTCACTTTCATGGACCTGTCCAACTCACTCCTACGATAACCTGCTTATATTCAAGTTTGTTATTTTACTCAGTCCCAAAAAAAGTATTTTGATTCATTTTGTAAATATGACTGTAAAAATAAGAGATTTAATGTTGTCTTTTAAATACTCCAATTTTCATTCTAATATGAATGTTGTTATATTGTACTTAGAAACTGTACCTTTAATATTACATTACCTTTATTAAGTGCATTGAACACATCGATTTTAGATGTGCTTTATGTACTGTTATCCTGTAATAAAACTTCAGCTTCTAATGGAAAAAAAATCTGTCTTAACTTTTTATTAGTAGCATCTGGTTTGTTTTACCAAATTGTGGTTTATTAGGTTTATTCCTTAAGGAATGAACAGTTACAAAATCAGACTGTGCTATCAAGCACATAGAGCTGCTTAGAACATAATGTTTGGCTGCAGGGAAACAAGAAACCTGGCTTAAGGCCTTTCAGTGACTCTGGAAATAGTGCTATGGGCTAGTTCTAAATGAGGATTTGGGTATCAAAATTGAGGTTTTAATACAATTTAGTCATCAAAATTCAAAGTAGAAACTCTCCTCTGCTATGCTAACTTTGGGAGCACCCAGATGTCAGTAGCACACTTAATTCTGCACAACCTACCCAGAAATGTTTCCATCTTGACAGTGCTTGAACAGCTCAGTCTTTACATGCCCATCCATGATCCAGAAATACCTGCTGACATTCATCTTTGAAGCCCTGTATCTGAGAGCAGCCTTCACCTACAGATCACATATACAAAAAACAAATCAAACCATAGTGGAAATGTCTGTGTTCTTAGAACTGTAGCATCAAGTAGTGCTACAGAAGTTAGTTCTATAGCAGCTCCACGACTAAAGCAGTCTCTGAGACACTGAAATTCCAAGTTTATTTTTCTCATACTCAGGACATCATTCCTGCCCAGTATTTCTAATCAAAGGAGAGATTCTAATCACCAAGACACATTGAATATGAGTAGTTGCTGCCTAACCTGTAAAAAGCAGGAGACAAACTGAGGGCTCCCATGGCTGCTCGTAAGAAGAGCTAAACTGCAGGTTAGGAGGTGGCAGTTCTGAACCCTATTTCACAGAATGGTTGAGGTTGGCAGGGATCTCCAGAAGAAGCAAGCAGGGCCACCTACATCCACTTGCCCAGGGCCACATTCAGACAGCTTTTGAGTTAATTCTCCCAAGTATGGCAACTCCACAACTTCCCTGGACAAGCTATGCCAGTGCTCCATCACCCTCACCATGAAAAAGCGCTTCCTGATGTTCATGTTTATGTCATGGAGCTAAAAGGATCACACCTAGGAAGCAGCACCATTAAAAGAGATGCAGACTTAAGGAGGACTTAACCTGTCACAGTCACAATCAGTCTTCTAAGCATTAGGCCACATAATTAGGCAGCAGTTTTAAAGTAAGATTATACAATGCTACTTCCAGGACTGGAGTGGATCCAGTAAGGAGCAATCCCTCCACTTTTCAAGAGATACACAAACCAAGGCCAGAATTAAAATCAAGCAATGTCCTTAAAAGTGATCTGCAAGCAACCTTTGCTGGTGGGTTTAGACAGCATTCTGAATCATCTCATTTTCTTTTATGTATGTGTATAAAGCCCAGCGTTTGTTGCAGGATTAGGTGCTGTGAACGCTTTGATAACTTCATGCCTTAATACTCACTTCCCTCTGAATGTTCCAACAGTAGAGATGTGCAGGGGATCACCTTCTCTTGTACCACAAGTAAATGAGTTTCCATCACCCAGACCTACAGAGAATACCTGAGTTCCATATTTCACTACACTGGGAAGCCTCACCGTCAGTTAAGGGGTTGGGGCTCAGCCTACGTGGTAACATTGAGCCAACCAGCCGGGAAGCTCGGGAGAGGAGGGAAGCTGACACAGGCAGCAACCTCCGCGGGCCATCTCAGCTCTCTCACACACGGCCCAACGCCCCTGAGGGATAAGCTACCCGTCACAACCAAGGTAGGAACTGCCTCTCGAGGCACCAAACCCCTGGTCAGGGAACACCTTAGCAAAGAACGCGAGGTCGGAGCAGAGCCCGCAGCGCGGACAGGCCTCATGCACGCTTCATCTCCCGGCAAGAAGAGTTAGTACGAGAACCGCAACCACCAGCACAGACCGCCCGCCACAAGATGGCCGCCGCACCTCCCAACAGCAGCTGCGCACCCCACGTTACCATTGGCTGTTGTAGGACAACTATGCCCCGCGCTCTCTGCGCTGATTGGCCAATGCCGTGAGGGAGGCTGGCGCGGCAGGGGATCGAGGACCCGGCGAGTGCCCCGTCGAGATGGCGGTCGAGGGGCGGCTGCTGGCCTGGTGAGTACGTTTGTGCCTCCGGCCCTAACCCCGTGGGGAGCCGAGGAGGAGCGAGGCCCCGCAAAGGCAGCCCTCGCCCCGCGCTGCCCTCCGGGAGAACACCGCACGGGAACTCGCGTGTGCCCGGCGGCAGCGGGACGGGCCTGTGCTCTGCCCCTGGGCTGGCTCAGCCCCGTCGCTGAGGGAGGCAGGGCGGGAGGGCAGCGTGTGTGTCCTGCGCTGAGGGGAAATGGGGGGAGATGTCCGTTCTTTCCCTGAGAAGCCGTTGGCTTGTACGCTTATACACCGTCTAAAATGAGGGGTAGTTAAGTAATGCGTATCCACAGTATGGGTTTGGGGTTGTGACGTTGTTTTTTGTTTTAATACGAAAAGCCGTACACAGGCTTTTCTTACAGTAGTTTGGCTATTTAAGCCTCGAAAAGCGAGTTGGTTTTGAGATAGTTTATTCATGAGGAAGATAAATCTTTCCTTACACCTTATAAAATAGTTTGGGAAGGCTGGCATCGTGAAAACACTGAAAGGGCTGTATTTAAAGCAGAATAGTAAGGTCTTTGTAGAAGACAAAGTTTATCTCCTTTCTGAAAGTTTAAAAGCAATACTGTTGTATTTTTCTCAAAATTCCAGAAGTTCAGCCCAATGTTTAGTTTTGATTAATGAGCACCTGAAAGCATCATATTTCTATCAGAATACCTCTCGCCAGACCTAGAATTTATGTCTAGTATTTATAATAAAAATGTTACTTTTGGACTGTGAAAAACACATGGGGTTTAGTATCAAATACCACTAAGGAATTACATAACTTCCATACTTCCATATAGAGGAAATGTGGAAAGACAGTAGATAGCTTTTTTTTTTTTTTTCTTTTTAACAAATAATCCTGATCTTTGTTTCTCAGGGACATTTGGGGTCTGTAATTCTTTTGTGTATTGCTGTGTTCTTGGTTTTTGTTTCATTGTCAGGGATATTTCACCAAAAAATGGCACTGAAGTGTTTTTCTCGCATGAAATGTATGAAAAATATTCGCTGGCTCCCAGCCTCTCTGAATTATGGCATTTATCAAACAGGTATATTCTGGTATATTATCATTTTGTGCTGTTTGGTTTTTTGCTGTAGTACGCACCCTTACCATTGGGGGGGAAGCTGTGTGTTATCTGGCGTGCCAGGATGTGTTACCGACACCTTGATCCAGCCATTAATCTGTACCTGTTGTGAAACATCAGAAAGCAGGAAGAATCTGGGTTGCGACTTTGGGACTTTTGTGGGATTGGGTAGTGTGGGGAGGGGGTGTGTGTGTGTGTCTTTCTTGGAATGGGGTTTGGATTATTTTTTGGGGTGGTGCTTGTTGCTCCTTACAGACCAAAGAGGGGTGAAGTTTGACCCACACTTTAAACTGGTCAGGGTAAGGATCCTGTAACCCATGAACCAGCCCTAATTCTTTTTAGAAATTAATGTTTTGCTGACTGTGCTTTCTCACTTAGTAGTAGGCTGATAATAGTGTACATTGAAATCCTTTTTACTTGTATCTCTTGGAATTAACCAGCACTCTCAACACAGTCTTAGATACAGTGGAGATGCAATTAATTCCTTGAGTAATGAAGACACTGTGTAGGGTGTTAGTTAAAGAATGAGAAATGAAATTTCATGAACACAGTAGGTACAGGCAGTTTTGATGTTTCATTTTTCTGGAGTTGGAGTCAGCATTTATTTCACATAGAGAAAAGCATGGCTCATGCTGCTGGATTTCAGAATTCGGAGAACTGTTCAGCCTATTGGCTTTTTAACAGATCATTAGTCTGGTAGAGAGGTACAAGTGGCAAGTGTCTCATGGTGGATGAACCACCATAAAGAGTGTGGATGGAGACTAAGGTAGCTACTGTGCTGTAAGTGAGGAGGTCAGCATGTGGAAAATTTGTTCTGAAGGGGAATTTTTGTATGTGAGCTGACACTTAGAAATGTACATTTGGTGGAAATACCTGCGTACAGCACATGAGACTGTATCCCACATCTTTAGCTAGAGAAGGTTTTTCTGGTTCATCTCTCTTGGAGCAACTTTCCTTGAACTGTCAGAGATGACCACAGCCCACCTTCTCAGCTTACTGCTGCACGTTGCTGTGGGACCTCTTCCTTTAGATGATGTAGGAACAGGGTTTCTTCAGTAGATATGGCTGCACTCAAGAGCAGGATTGTGATTAGTTTTATGTGGTAGAAGTAGATTTATAGCCAGAAGAGAGGCTGCAACCAGAAAAATTCAAGAACTAATGGAGCAGGGTTGCATGGCCGTACTCCAGAGGAAGAGATATGGAACCTAATGGGGAAGTGTGAAAGTAAAAGTTGAGGAAATGTGTCCATTTTTATATTGGAGTTTCTGAGAGAAACACACTTCAGGAAATATTTATCGCCATAGAAGCTGTGAAGACAGGTTGCTTCTAAAATGAAGGGGAGAAAATTTAAACTGGTGGCTCCAATGAAGTATAATGCTGTAAATAAGGGCAGAAAAGCTCTGTCAGATTATTTTGGTTTGCACCCTGATGAAGTCTGTGACAGCACTGCATACTGAAATGATCTTGATGTGCTGCCATTTCATTCAGTGCTGAATATAGCCAATTTAAGCAGCTAGAATGTCTTGATGTTCCTACATTGGCATATCTGAGTCAGCATCTTTTCGCTGCTGCAGCTTAATTAAATTTGCCAGTTTGTGCCATGAGGATGGACACATTCTCGTATTTAGAGAGACAGCTGTGAAGTGTTATTAAGAACTGAAGATGTGATACTGCTGGGTTTGAATGGCTCTGGAGATGTTTTCTACTGCTGAAATCATATCTTAAAAATAGGCTGTTTCCAAGATCAGCAGTTAATGTTCATTTTGTTAACCTTAAATATTTTCTTTCTTAAGAACAGTCATTCTAAATAGAGAAGTGCTAAGATGGCCTTCATATACTGGTAGTTTATTAATAACCAAATAAATTGTGTTACTTCTTTGCTGTTAGGACAGCTACACTCCCTGCCTTAGCCCAATATTATTATTTTGGCCGCTGATTCCAGTATGTTTTCAGTAGAAAATGAAACTTGAATTTTGTACTCTCTTTTTAGGGATTTCTTCATTGAAGAATTTCATTATTATAGTTAAGCATTTTTAATTCACTTCATTTACAGTGAAATAAAGGCTTTTTCTAGTTAAGATGTTCTCCTTCACTGTAACTTTGATACATAAGCAGGAGCTTTCTGAACTGTTTCTGAACACCAGCCGTTAGTGAATGGTGAAATGTGGAGACTCTGTATTATTCATTAATAATGGGTGTTAGAGCAAAGAACAAAGAGTGAGAGTTTCATATTTAGCACCTCAATAGTGAGGAAACAGACCGATACATACATCATTTTATAAAAAAAACATTACTTTTTTAGTTTTTCCATCTTTCAAGCAGTGTCAAATCTGCTGTTGGTAGTAAGGGTTGGTCTGGTTGTCCAGGTGGATTTTCAGAATAAGAAATTTCCTATGACACAGACTAGGAACTCGAATAGTACACTGTCTCAGTGTGTTTTGCGGGATTTGCTGTTTAGGCTTCCATGGCTGCCTTTATTAATTTTAACAAATGTGTTATTAGTAATATTAGCAAATATTTTCACATAGCAGATGTGAAAAGCGTTCATTCTTTTATTTACTCCTTTTCTTTCAGAGAGGCAAAGAAAAATGAAGAGGCATTGGCAAACTCTTCAGAAAACAAACGGAATTGTAGCGTGCAAGCTGCAGATTTACTTGAGGTGGAGACTAAAACCCGAGCTGATGATCTTCCTTTTCCAGAACCTAGACTCCCCTATCCATTTACCTCTTCTTTGACTCAGAAGGAGCAGAAAACATACCTATATCTGATGACTAAGTACTCAAAAAACCCAAACCATTTTCAAGTTAATGCAGCAAGTCAGAGAGAATTATTCACATATCTGGTAAGTGTGTAAATATGAACATCACAGAGGGAGTCATCCATTTTTCTTTTGCTGCCAAGAGTTAAAATACAGCAGAAATGTTTTTAACTTTAATTTGTCATAATTACCTCTTAATGTAGTATTATAAATAATGAAACTAGTAATAATAATAAAGTTTTAATGTATTCAGGATAACATTTTTAATATAAATGGATAGAGGCTTTGGTTAGTTCATTGAAGGGAGGTGTTTTTTTCCTACGTATTTTTTATTAGTAGTAGTCTAAGTAACTGATGGTAAGTGTAGATCTTTGATAGCTGATCAGCCACCCACTCCCTAAAAACCACACTTTTTTTATGAGAAGAAAGTTAGCAGGTGAATTTACTGTGAGCTTAGCATTTCATAATGGCATGTAGCACCTTTGTATAATGTTAGGAGATGGATACCTTTTGATGTCATCTTTGATGGTACCCTGTAATAGGAACTTCCTTCATTAGCGTGAGGGGACCTGTGCATTGACCTTCTACACTTGCTACATCAGTGCTTCTGGGAGTAGAAAGACCCAAGGTCATGCTTGCTGTTTAGTTATAGCCTTTTACTATTTAAATATTGCTATGTCTCGTGTTGGTAGGAAGTACCATTTTAGTTCAATCCTGTATAATGTAAATAATCAGCAAATGTTTTTAAGCTAATGCATTTGGTTTCCCATGCTTCCTTGTTAATGTGAATTCCTTTATTTTATTCTGTAACAATGGGAATGTTGTTCTTGGGCAAATCAGCACCTCCTGTGTTGTTACTTGAAATGTAATTGCTGATGAAGTCAACACTTGAATTTCTTTGTGGCTTTGTCTTATAAACTTTCCCCAACTATGTTTTGTAATCTTTCTTTTTATAAACCACCAATGTATGACCAAAGGAAGCTTGCTGTTTGCTGGGCTCCTGTTTTGTTGGTTTGGGATTGTTTTGTTTTTAAGGAAATGGGCCTTAACAAATTTTTTTTTTTTTTTTACTTAAGTGAAACTCTGAACATATGCAAAGACTTTCAAAATTGAGGAGCAAGTGGAATCTGTGCCCTCCCTCATATGATCACTCTACTACCTCTCTGGAAGTTTTGGTGGTTACATACCTGCCTACAGGATTCTCTTCTGTCTTAAAAAACAGATTTTTTTCCTTCTCCCCCCAGCAAATGAAAGAAGTAGTAAACAGTGAAATTGCAGAATTTATGAAATTTGCCCAAAACGCTGCAAAGAGCTGCGCCCAAGACTATGATACCATCTCTGAAGATGCACAGCGTTATACTGAGGTAACTACAAATACTGTGTGTAATTCTTCTCTTCTTAAATAATCATTTTGGAATTGTGATTTAGATACTTAGGCACTGCTTATGGGATCTGATGTTCCCTGAACGTCTACTGATTCCATGTTGAGATGAGACATGAGAAGTCACCATTTCCTTGATGCTGTGCAACATGGCTTGGCCCACAGTTTGTTATAGCCAGTAAGATATAATTGAGGTCTCTGAATACAATACTGACAAAGATTTACTCATCAATTAAATAAATGACATCTATATATTTGGAAAGAGAGAAATTGCATTTTAAGCATGCATTTACATTAACAGGCTGCTCCTAAATGTACACTACTGGACAGAACATTAAGCTTTTCCTGTAGCATATTACATAGTCACTTTAATCAGGCTTTAATTATAATCTATTTCTACAGGCTCATGCTGTGTTATAAATACCTGCTTTGATGATTCTATAATGAAACGTGAATGCAATTTTATATATCATTCTTGGTATAATTGCACATTTTGGGAAAAGAATTCCAGGATACAGGTTCATTAAACTTTCCTATCAGTGGGTTCACTTGCTCTTGCTTCTTTTCCTCATAGTCCGTTGCCTTAGTTGAAATGGCCAAATTACATACTTTTGTCAAGATTCAGTCTTTAGTAGTAAGTGCCACATCACTTTCTTTCGCAGTATAAAACAGAAAAATAAATATCTTTACTTGAAAGTAGGGCATTTCTTTAAATTCAGAAGGACTGTTTCTATTTCACCATAACACTTTTTGTTATGTGCTTTTTCATGCCCAAGATAAATTTGTTGCTAACATACAGTCCTTACGTGTGTGTGAACAAAAATTTTGCTTTTTTCCTAAAGAATGGGATTGGCTTTGTAATTCTATATCTTGTGTCTATTTTTCAAAGTGATTTTGTCGTCTGGCCACAAAATGTGTCTCCAAACTTGATCTCCTGAGTTCAAAATGAAAGAGATACGTATTTAGTTTTAAACAATACTTGCAGAAAAAAATCATTCTAATTACTGAATGAAACCTAAATGTTTTAAATACGTAATTAAAATACCTGAAAAGATTATGTTTAGACATGATTTAATGTCTAAAGTTGACATGAAATCAAGTTTCAACTCATATATGTGTTTACCTTTGTGACTTTTACCTAAGCCTGATGTAATCTAGGTAGTAACATAAAAATACCTGTTCCCTCTAAAAGCCAAGACAAACTGAAAAGAATACAATTACCTGGTTTGGCACAGTACTAAGCATTTTCTTGGTTTTTCAATGATGGGTCTGAGCCTGTGTCTGTACATTGGTAGCCTTGCATATGAAGGGTTCAGGAGAACTTAGAATATGTTTCAGTTTTGATAACAATGATTGTAAAAATATTGTTGAGTTATACTGGTATTTAAGTTTTTAAATACTGTCTCTAACTGGAAAAGTTGGAAAAGTCTGTTATGAGTAATCTGATAAATATATCTGTGTTCTCTACAGGAAGTATATGCAAATGCAAGTTGCAATTGCAGAAAAAAACTTTTAAATGGAATCCTTATGAAAAAACAGAATTGCATAAACTTTTTTCTTTTTATGTTAGGAATTACTGCATGCTTGTGTTGGACATGTGCAAACGCATCCTGAGTTTTACATGCTCCAGGAAATCATAAGTATCATGGGAGGAAAGTTTCATACTCAATTGACTTTTAGGCTGGAAAAAAATCTTCTTGTGATGGTAATATCGTGGGTCTAAGTATTGGTTTGTTCTTTTCAAATAAGTAGAATTACATCTGGATTGTGTCACTCAATTTTTTTTTTTTTTAGAAGTATTTGGTGCTTGAGTTAAGGGTTATATTTTATAACTGAAATTGTTACTGAAAATGTTACTGAAATTATTTTCATAGAATCATAGAATAGTTTGGGTTGGAAGGTACCTTCAAGGGTCATCTAGTCCAACCCTCCTGCAATGAGCAGGGACATCTTCAACTAGATCAGGTTGCTTGGAGCCACATCCAACTTGGCCTTGAATGTCTCTGGGGATGGTGCAGCCACCACCTCACTGAACAACCTGCACTAGTGTTTTGTGACCCTCATTGTAAAGAATTTTTTTCCTCGCATCCAGCCTCATAACTTCTTTATTTTAAAACCATCACTTTATCTTATCTTGACAAGCCCTGCTGAAAAATCTTTCCCCATATTTCTTAGAGGCTCCTATGTTGGTAGTAAGGCTGTAAACACCTTTCACTGTATGTTTCCAATAAAAAGATTACATTAATAGTGGGGCTTTTTTTATATAGCACAGTTAGTGCACCTGCATAAATTCTTAATATTTTTCATTTGCTATGTCAGCATGGTTTCAGTTAAAGCTGCTTTCTGATACTGCTTGATTTCTTCAAGGGAACGGCAAGACGTGGTAAAACAAATTTCCCTACCATGCCTGTTCAACTGCCCACAGATTATAAAACTGTTACAGGTATTATAACTCCAGAAAAAAAGGCGTCTCTTATGCACAATGTAAGTAACTTTTTTATTGACATTTTTAAGGCATATTTTGTAGAGAAGAGCAGTGTGGTCCTTTTTATGTAGCAGCATCAAGTTTCTTCAGGGTTTTTTTTTTTTTTCCTAATCTTGCACATCTTGTAGCATAAGAACATATACTTTATCAGTATTTGTTTAGGTTTTCATTTATAGCAGTCACAATGCCCTCTTCAAAAGTTGGGTTGTAACCTTTTGGACCCTTTTGAAGGGATTCTTCTGTTCCCTCAATGAAACATTACAGAGGTCCTTAAATAGGAGCACACTGTCTCTGACACCTAGAGATAATAACTGCTACAGTATTGTTCCTCTTAAACTTTGCCTTGCAATTTCTAAACTGACTTCTGTGTGTATGTGAGTATGTATATACACATATGAATACATGGGGGTATGAAGGTTTCTGACACAAGAAAGAAATCCCAAGGGTAAGAGCTATTTTAGACTGTTAAGTTTTCTGAGAAGGTGATTAGGTTAGGTTACCTTGGGAATTTCTTTTGCTAAACAGCATAAACGCAATTTCTGAGTTGAACAATTTTTATATTCCAGTCCACCTTGTGCTTTCTTCCACAAAGAAAATCAATGAAGTTTTCATTCTGTAGAACTTGGTTTTATGTGACTGTTTATTCCCAGTAATTTGTTATCCACTAATTTATGGAGTTTGTTCACATATCAAACCCCAAACTTTCAGCAGAGCCACTGTGGTAGTAAAGACACTTTTTTGCTTAAAAAAGCAGCAGAGGTGACACAGCAGAATGATACATGACTAAAGAGATGTTATAGCTGTAAACAGAGAATATATCTGATGATGTCTCAGGTGGCAGAAAACAGAACATGGCTCGATTTCGCTTATTTCTCTCTTATGGTCCTCAGTGCTCCTGGTCTTCTGTTGTCTTCTTGACATTCTTCTCGCCCCTTGTGAATATTACCTGCCTCCTCACTTCATGGAAACTGTACTCATACTGTTTAACAGCTTTATCACTTCAGCTCTGAATTTGTAGTCTTCGTGGGTTTATATTTGTTCTAAGATACCTTATATATTTGTAATGAAACAACTGTGCAGTTTTAATTAATGGAGGATGTCTTCATTGTGCTATTACTTGTGGGAAGATCTGTAATATGTGTGTGGTTGGAGCTGGTTTTTGTTTTTCTTATGCAATGTACTCCCATATTTCATGATCATGAACCCAGTAATTCAAAGTACTAAGAATGAACTGAAAAATACAAGTTAAGAGGACGTATTTTCTCATGCTGCAAGGTGGATGCATAGGTTTGAGCCAAAGCCTTCAGGGGAATTAGTTGCCTTTTCATTTGGTTCTGAAGCCTCACACTGTGTTGGTGTTTAGGGGAGGAGGAGGGTATTGGGTGTTTAATCCATCTTAGTTTGGGCTTGGGCATTTTCTTACATATTTAAATTTTTGTGGTTTTATTAAAAACTTAAAAATCTTAACTTTTTTTCTGTTTAGGATATTAGTGCAGATTCAAATGCAGAAAAACTTGCTATGAAATACTGTCCTCAAGTTGTTTTAAGTAATCAGTCGTTATTTACTTTACTGAATAATCATGGACTAAACTACAAGGAACAGTGGGAAATTCCAGTTTGCGTTAAAAAGATCCCTGTTGCAGGTATAGTATGTTTTTACTGAAAGAATTATGGTTTTGGCCTTTAAGGCCTTTGGATATTCTCTTAATCCTTTGTAAGCAGACTGAAGAGCAGGAAACTAGAAAATCCAGTAAAGCCGGCAGGGTTGGAGAGGTGTGGGAAGGTAGAAGGTAGGCTGGTTTAGTTTATACAATAAAAAATAGTTTAATTTTGGTTTTATTTTGAAAAGAAAGCTGAGGTTAATGAAAATGAGAATTGTAATTATAAGCTCCGATGTTTTAGCTTTTCAGAAGAAGAAGTACTCTAAAATACAGCTGTAAAAAAAAAAAATAGTTTCTTTCAAGTACTTCCATGTTTTTAATGTAAGGAATTACAGTAATACAGTTTGAATGATTTACTTAACGTATCTGTAGGGGCAACAACCTGAAGTAAATAGTTTTCAGCTTTTTTGTGGTAAGGAGTCAGAGACCTCTGTGTTGTAAGGAAAAATGTTTAATCCGAGTTATCATAAAAAAAAAATAACTTTTAAAACCCTATTGGTATAGCTTGCCCTTTGCTGAGGAGGACTGATTGCAAGGTAATTTCATCATTTTCTACACTGTTACTGAGAATAGCAACAACCTCTAGAGGTATCATCTCTAGCATTAACATTGAACTTGGACATACAGCTGTTTTCCATTTAGGGAGGAAAAAAATCAGTTAAATATCCTTTTGCTTTTCAAAACCTTAAGCTCTGCTCCTTGGAAAGAGCACAACTGCAGGAAGCTGTTTTCAAGTGAACTGGTTTCAGTAAGCTAAAAAAGAGAAATTCTGAGGTTTTATGGAAAAACAAAGAGCAGGCAATTTTCTGTAATTGAAAGGACCTAATTGCATTCTAGAATAATGAATAAATAATGAATGTCCATGGAGATTGCTTCTCCCAATTGCAGTAGGAAATGTTTTGAATAAGCTGATTAACTCTTCTGAATGCTACACTTTAGTTGTCAGATACTCCATTAGGAATCTGATTTCCTCTCGTTACCCCTTGTTGTTTGTTTTTTTTGTTGCATACACTAGGGTTTTTTTCATGACAAGTGTTTATAATGGCTGTTGTCTTTGAATGTCCGCATTTTGTGCTTTCACATGAATTTGTATAGCAGAACTAGTAGTAAGTACACTGTCAGGTATCTACAGATCTCGCAAATTTTGCACTTTTCTACATTAAATTATCTGTAAATATATGCTCTATCAACTTTACATTTTTAAACTTTTAGATCCAAAGTTAATACCTAAAGGGCATTCAGAATTTGTTAATAATGTATAGCATTTCTTGAAGGCTTTCTCTTCTTTTTCCTCTTCCACTTTCCCTGTAACCTACCTCTTGCATTAATTGTATGTTGTTGCATTCACAGATTATTCTTTTTCTAAAACAGTGATACAGTGTTCACATACACCTTTGCTTTCTGTATAATACTGGGCAGGGTATCATTATTTGTGGATGAATATGGATTTAGTGAGAGGTGTCCCTGCCTCTGGCAGGGGGGTTGGTACTAGATGATCTTAAGGTCCTTTCCAACCTTAGCTATTCTATGATTCAAATGTAAATGTTAAGGACTGAACAGAAGAGTGGGGCAGCAGAGCCTGGACATAGCTGCTGCTTAGAACAACCATAAAATACAGCATCACTTTTGGGGAATGGGACCTAAATAAATAGATAAAATTGAGGTTCATCAAAGGAATTAAAAAAATCTTTCAGGAAAACAGAATACATCTGGTGATACAATGCAGTATAAGGAATGTAAATTATCATTTTACAAATTCTTTATTTAGAACTGCATTTAAAATATGGTTGACTGGTAATGTGCTTCTTACTGCTGCTGCAGGATCCTTATAATTCGCATTGTCCCTTGATATAACTTTCTGTTGCTGATGAGCAAGAGGGTAGTTTTTCCTTTCCTCCACTTTGAATGTGGAATGGATTTGACCGATCTCAGAGGTTGTTTTATTTAAACTTTGCACTAGTCTTTTTTTCTTTCATTTAATATATGCTTAATCTCTTCCTATTCTTGAAAAGGTAGCAAACCTGCTAAAGTGGTTTACGTTGATTCACCTCTGCTAAGAAAAGAAATGTCAGTAAGAGAGAGGAACCAAATCTTCCATGAAATTCCTATGGACTTCCTAGCAACTAAAAAGTCTTATGTTTCAATTTCTGATATATCGATGGACAAACCAGCTGAAGATAATCTGTTTCAGTGGGATGTATGTAGCTTCACCTCTTGTTAAAAAAAAAAAACATAACCAAAGGCTTGTGTTACAATTCCTTAGTTACTTGTTCTTTGATAATGAAGGAAATTTTAGGTTTCCTGTTAATAGTTTTTCTACTGCTGAGTTACAGATCCTATTTTTAAATGTCTGTCTAGTTCCTTTAAATGCTTCTATTACATCAGAATCTCAGCTTTAATGTTCACTTCATTAAAATGTATTTTGATCAGTTTATTTAAGTGGGAAAAGTTCGATGAACTTTATTTGTCTTTTGAAAGGCTTTTCAGCTCCTAGGATTTCAGCTATTCCACATTAAACTTAGGATTTTTTTTCCCCCAATTACTGCTTCTCGTCTCTCTCCCAATAGTGAAAATACGGATAGTAGAATGTTACTCATGTTTTCATTTTGACAGTGTCTCATTTGTAAATCATCGTATTTCTTGTTCTGTTTAATTTTGTTGTTTATAATTATTATTATTATTATTTGTTCCTCCCTATGTTAAGATGCCTTCAGATACTTACCAGTACAGGAAGATTCCTGTTCCAGATGACACAGGGATGGACTTTGATGGTGATGTTACAGAACTAGAAACTTTTGGAGCAACAGTCAAGCTCTCAAAAACTTCTAAAATAGAAAGTAGTTTTCCTACAGTTAGTAACACCGCTAAAGTTTCTGAGCAAGGAGTTTCAGCATGTGCCAGCACGCAGCTCCCATCAGATGGCATTCTGTGCTTTGGCCTTGAAGAAAATTCATCTTGTAAAAGCTTTAATTCAGAGGAGCTAAGACTGAACGAAACACAACATGTTATGACCAAAGAAGTGCTGGACTATGAAACAAAACTGAATACTCTCACTAGTGCTGTTAGTTACAAGAAAGAGTCTGATGCGGCACAAAAAAATGAGAATTACACTTCTTTGTGCAGTAGTGACACAGATGAAGAGTGTTTGATAATTGATACAGAATGTGGAAACACCGGTTGTTGCAAAACAGCTGTACCAGACACTGTTTCTCATACCTCAGCAGAGGCTGCCAAATCACCCTCCCCTACCCAAATTTCATTAACAAATGTGACTGGTTGCTCAGATAACACAGATCAGGGAACAGGCGCCTCCAGGAGGGCTACAAGAAGGTTCTCCAAAGAATTTGACCCAGTTGGGCAGATCTTGAAAATGCAAACTGAACTTCTCAAATCACCTTCCCGAAAAGCTCATGAGCAGCCTGTGAGCTGTGATAACTCTAATGCTGTACCAGCCCATGTGCCTCAATCTCCAAAACCACTGGTGACCTTCAGCACAGAAGCTATGACAGCTCCTGCCTCAGACCCCAACAGCTCATCTAGAAGTACCTGGACTTGGCTTTTTCAGGGACTGCCAAAGAGTAAGTAAGTGTGCTCATTGTGTAAGGAGTAAAATCTCAAATTTTCATTAAAATTTAACAGCAAAACATTTTAACTCCATCATCTGAAGAACATCCTGCTAGTACCTCCGTTATATTTATTTGGAGATGTGACATGATTGGGTGTTTTTAAGTTGGTTTACTTAAGTTTTTATGTAAGGAAACAAAATTATTTGGTAGTGAAAAGAATTACCATACTGCACATAGAATCATAGAATAGTTAGAGTTGGAAAGGACCTTAAGATCATCTAGTTCCAACCCCCCTGCCATGGGCAGGAACACCTCACACTAAACCATGTCACCCAACATTCTGTCCAGCCTGGCCTTAGGTTTGCTTATTAGTGTAGCAGTAGGCACAAACCATCATGAAGAAAAAAACACCAACAAGTTATCAAATCCTAAAATAAAGGTCTACTGCAAAAAGTCAGTTTCTGACCAGAAAAAAAATAAAAAATATCATATACAGAGGAAAATAATCTACAGCAGCAAATAACCACTGACATTTTCTTATACTACTCACACATTCTAATTCTGAAACTTAAAGGATTAGCCCATCAGCTTGAGAACAAGTCAAGAGCTTACAGGGAAAGAGGCTGTCACTGCAGAAGTGAGCAAGGCAGAAAGAGAAAGGATAGTTTCACAGCTAAGGTGCCCAAATACAGCCCTAGAGAATCTGCAGTCTATAATTCTCTCTGACAAAGAGCTCCAGAGGCAAATCACTCAATCAAAACTTTCCAGAGGAGATCAATAACTGCATGATTTGTAGTTTCCTTGGCGGTTGATTTGAAACACAAGGGTTTGGCTTCTAAACTTTCAAGTGCACAGTTGCAACTAAAGTCAGCGAAAACTGTACCCTGAATGTACCAAGGACTATGCAATGGTTAATGTTATATTAACCTTGTCACCTCTGTTTGAACATCCACGACTAGTGGATCCTTTTGACAGTGATCTGTCTGCCTTTTACTTTCCTGTACTTAATATGGGGAAAAACGTTATTTATGAGCTTGCAGCTGTGGTGAGAAAAAGAACTAAAGTTTGTGAAATACTCAATGTAATTCTTTATTCACAAGAAGTTTTTAATAGTATGTACTGAGTGCAGGAACACACCAAAGTCTGAAAAACACTGATCAGTGTTCAAGAATCAGAATTCTAACATTGTGCTTAAGTGAGTACAAAACTACTTTTAACTTGTAACGAATGAGAAGATGATGAGAAAATGCATCACATGTATGCGTGTACTATCTGATTTGGTATGTACACCTAATTTATAAAGTTTTACCTGTTGTAGGTATGCTTATCTGACCCCACATAGTCACAGCTGCAGCATTTATTTTTCAGCTTTGGGCCAAAGGAAGTGACATTGAAACTCTCCATAAGGAAAATTCAGCAGCAAAATTAAATTCCATAGTTCTCCTCCTGCTCCTTTCAGGTGTTTTGCCTAACAAAAAGTGAATTTTAATAAAATTTGGATTTATGTCCTTGTATACAGATTTATAGTCCAAAAATAATTTAAAGTAGTCAAGGCCAAGTCTAAATAAAGCAATAAACGTTCCAGCTCCTGTGTTACAGTAATCTTGGCAAAGCAGATACATTTATATAATGTTCTGCTCTCAACTTTGATGCAAGCAGTAAACAGATTTAAAGAATTGGAGATGAACGTTTTCTCAGAAATTCAAATGTTTGAGTAGTCTGCTCTGAAAAGATAGCTTCTTGTCAATCAGCAGTGGAATTATTTTGTATTTCTGCAGAGCAGATTAATCAAATTATGCAATTAAAAATTGAAAGAAAACTTGGAAATTTGGGTTCTGAGTCTCTTAATTCAGTTGCTGTTTCTTAGCTCCTAGTTGTCTGTTCCAGAAGACTAATGAGCACTTAATTTAGACCACCTCGCCAAGTTGTCAGGCATTTAGCTGGAAATTGAGCCCATGCTACACCAGACTTCAACCAAGAACTAGAAGTCTTTAAGATCCTAGGTTCCATGAACTGTGATGGGTTTTCTCACATGCCTGAGCTGCTTCTGAGTTCTGTACAACTGAAGTTAGAAGCACTTTATTGTGTTACGTGAATTGACAGGAAACCAGGCAGGCCGCATCAGGAGATAAACTTTCTCAAATACTTAATTCCAGAGAATCAGTGCTTTTTGATGGGAGAACATGTTTTGCTGGTATTTTCTGACTAGCTGTACATTTGATCACAGGAATTAATCATTTGATTTGTAATGGAAACAGTTAAGAGTTAATTCTGTTGTAGCTGAAGTTGTGTGACCGCTTCCTATGTTTTTATTGATTTAACTAAATTTTAGTACTTACAAAAAATCCATATGTTCTCCCTCAGTTTGAAGGGTTGAGCAGTATTATACTCTTCCTTTTTTTCCTTTTAAAAAGCCAGAATACGAAATTTGGATGCTAGCTAACAGGGTCTAACTAATAGTTGGGGGGTTTTATTTTTTATAGAGACAGTGAAGGCAATATTGCTAAGAGGCTGAGTGATTGCAAAAGAATAGAAAGCTTAATTCTACAAAATAGAAGTTTCCATAACCAGCTGATAAACTTCTCTGCATATTATTTTTGCAGAAAGCCAAAACTGAGTTAAACATTTTACTCACAGAAAATTATTTCTGGTCACTTGGGTGATAATGTCTCATGCAGAGTTGATGTGCATCTTTGAAAGAATGTATACTAAATTTAACGTTATGTGTATTTATTCATAGCGCCACAGCCATACCTATCTGTAGTTGTCATTTTGACACATACCTGCAGATAAAAACCAGACCTGGATAAATTTTCAATGAATAACGTTAAACAAGTTGGAGTTTATTCTTGTTTATTTTAAATGATTTGTTAAAATATCTTTAAGGGATGCAGGGATGTTTGTTAACCTACCTCAAAGATGTGCTTGGAGATCTAATAAATGTTTCTTTTGAAGTTGAAGCAAACTTGGTTTCGAACAGAGGCTTATGCTACCATCCAAACCTGAGGCTCAAGTTATTTCAGTAACTGGTAAATGGATGATGGCTCTCAGGAGGCAATCTTTGTAAATGAAATTTTTCTTTCCTTCGTGCTAAATGGCAGTGGCTTAAAAAACAGCCTTTGAACCCCGTTTATACCAGAATGGAGTCTCACAGCTCAGTTTGAGTAAGAAATCAAATTATTAGGATGAAATGTAGGGGAATAGTTAAAAACAGACTCTTTAGAAGTCAGAGCAGGCATTTTCCAAATTATGGGGTTTTTAATGCAAAAATTTTTTCGTGGGCTTATTGAGACTGTTTTCACCCCAAAGTCTTAAGAAACAAACCAGATCCCATTAAAAAAAACCCACAGACAAACAAACAAAAACTGATACAGAGGAAAGCCCCAACCAGAAAAGCTGATGGCTTCATGGTAAAGAATGTATGAGTTTGTAATTTTCTGTTTTATTTATTTTCTGTAGGAAAGCTGCCGAATGAACTTCAGATGCTTGAGGAAGACCCTTCAGAGTATAAAGCACCTCAGGATGGCAACCTTGTGTATAAGCTGTTCAGTTTGAATGATCTGTTGTTACTTGTGCGGTGCAGTGTGCAAAAAGTGAAGTCATTGCCACGAACCCATAAGAAGAAAAAAGGCCGAAAGGTACAGGTTCTGCTGGTAGTTTTGTTGGGTGTGTTCTGAACAGTTGTGCTCTGCGGGCATCCCTGGTGTTCCCAGCCCTTCACAGTATTTCTGTTTTCACTGACAATTAGTACATCTAATTGTAGCTCTACAATGTGTGTCTTCTTTCAGTAAATATTTGCTATAGGAAGAGAGGGAAGAATAATTTGTGATTTCTTTAAACCTACTTGATTAGAAGAGAAGCAAGTTTGATACTGGGTTATGTAGCACAGCTGCGTTACAGTAATATGCATGGCTAATTATACTCATGTAAACTAATGTCAGTTTGAACTATTCTTGAAAGTTAATGCAGTAATTAGGGTTCTAGCCTGAGGCTTTGAGAATGTTCATGATCATAAAGATTATCAAGCAGGATGCAGCCTTGCTGTTATACCTATTAAAGCAGAGAAAAAGGAAATAGAGCGAACAACAGGGCACATTGAAAGATAAAGAGATCCTATTCATTCTGCTTGAAAAGGCTGTGGTGTACATCTTAACAAATTGTTTGTGTTACAGAATAAAATGCTTTAAATGCAAGCATAATCCAGATACTACTTTTAACATCCAGAGAAGGAGGACTCATTCTGGAATCCTCAGTAATTTATTATTTTGTCAAGAGTCCTCTGAATTATTCAATAGATCTGCTGTGGTATTTCCATCTCCAGAATACCAGAATTGTGGTAGGCAGGGATTTTGTGATGTGTTCATGTGCTGTTGAAATGGAAATAGATCTTTGAAACTTGGATTTCTTCTAAGATTCTCTCTCAGGAACTTATTTTGAAGGAAAGCCATCTCTTTGCTATTGATCCACTGATATAAATGTCTGTCAGTAGCTGCTTAGTTTGTTAATCAGAAATTGATTGTTCCTTTTTTAAAATCCCTGCTGAAATTTAAACCGTGATTTCTAAGTGAGAAGAAGCTTATGTTTCTCTGTGTTAACATGCAGAGGTTGACCTCTGAGTTCAAATGAGAGGCCAAGCATTAGGTTCTAACTTCAAGTGAGATTCTGACAAGGGGAATAAATGGCAGGATTTCAGGAATAATAAGCAAGTGTAAATATATTAATGTAGATCTTATGGAATTCCTGCAGAGGGCAGTGAAGCGCACAAGTGTGAGCTTCAGCTTCTGGAGAAATGATTGAACGGCGCCATTAGATTGTGTGTAAAAGCTTGCCCAGGCATTTTGCCTTCCTCTACAGAGAGGCTCTGTAGTCTGAAGTTTGTACTGTGCAGTTCATAGAGTGAGAGCCATCACACAAAATCCGTGGGATGTCTTTGTTGCTTCAGCTGTAATGGAAGACTATGCTGATTATCAACTGCAAAATGTAATTCAATTGTGAATGTTTTTTTGGACAGTGAGTGATGATTTTTCTTGTATCTTCACTTTTATAGCATACACCAATATTCCTATTGCCAAAACTAGAATATCAAGCCTATTATGGTGTAGAAGCTCTTACAGAAAGTGAAGTCTGTCAGTTGTGGACAGAAAGAATGTTGCATTCTGAATGCTTATTTTATGTTGGTAAGTTCCATGTGTTGATTTTTGCTTAAGAAATGTGTATGAGTGAATATTCAAAGAATAACAGGAGAGAAAAATTATTAAAGGTACATTCCATACTTCCTTATTTGTTTTAACTTTCCTATTTTGGTTTTCTCTTTTATCTTAGAAATGCTTTGTCTAAATTTCTGTTGGGTGGTGAATTAGGTTATTTCAGCTTTGGGTTTAGATGAGTAGCATCCGGTAATCTTTTATTTTCAGGAACTCCATTTATTTATCTTTCAAAGACAAATAGATCTCTAAAACGCAGATTTAGTTCTCTGAAGTTAGTAATCTTCATGACTTAGAGTATCTTTGGGCTTGGGGAGGAGGGTTTTTTTGGTTCTGAGATTTTTTTGTACACAACATTAATTATCACAGGTTTGGTAAAAAATATTTCTTGATAGCATGCGAGCTATGAGTATATCTTAGCATTTTGTGAAATCACTTTAAATACATTTGTTATTACATACAAAAGTAGAAGGCAGAGGATCAGGTTTGTGGCACAGAGGGTACTGATTCCTTGGCCTGAGGTTGCAGTACTGGAAAAGGTTAAATGTTACTTGTTTGTCTTTGAAAACAGGTGATAGTGTTCATATTTTTACACTGATAACATGCAGACAGATAAGACACAAAAGAATGAGGAAAACCAAGCAAGATAGGGCTGAACCAAGCTCCGTCATTCAGAAATAAGAGATACTGCACGCTTTAAAAACAGCGTACATGTGTCTTACATCTAAGGTACTGGAGATAATTTTATGGCTCTGCAGAAATGAAATTCTGAACAGGAAGAATTAAAATACAAAGCATACGTTCATTGAAAACATATTTCCATAGCTATGATATTCCTCAGGAGTTCTGAACACTGAATGATCTTACTTAAACACATTTTCCAGGTTTTCTATTTTCCATTTGTAACTGATCCATGAAATTTAATTTCCTAATACATTATATGACTTGAAACATCCCTGTCAGAGGAATGGTCTTGATTGTCCTGTCCTGTATTATGCATCAGGTGGAAACAGGAGGCAATGTAATAGAATTTAGGAAGGAGAAGTAACCTACATTCAGTGAGAAATAAGGAGGAAACTACAAATCTCATGAAGAAGAGATGACAGTTGTTATTCTGAGCACAGAAAATAAAAAGTAAAGCAGGGATAAAATCATGGAAGTGTTCTCAGAAAGAAATCTTTCTTGTGAAGGCCATTTATCAAAAATCATATAAACCGTGCGGCTCACTTGGAATGCAGCATTGCAAGGGAAGTTTCACTAACAGAATGTCCTGAGGAAAGTGCTGTATATGTGCTTGTACAATGACATTTTAAATACCAGGGAAGTTTCTTATATCTGTTAGGATACATACATTCTGTAGAGAAATTAAAATGAGGCATTCAGAGAATGTTGCCAGATGATATTAACAGCCCTTTAATATATGGAGAACTTTCTGATACCAAATATCTTTTATGAGAAAATCTGCAACAAAGTGGCTAGTCAAAAGGCATTTTAGATTATATTTGGCCCTTGCTACAGAGTGAGGGCAGCCGTGGTTGTACAGGGAGCGGCTGTGTTCTGAGTGGGGACTGTTTTTTACAGTTGTTATGGCAGCAGTTGTGGCTGTGGTTGCCCAGCCTTTCCACTTGGGCACTCAATTACACTTTGCTGTTAGAGGCACACATCGGAAATCTATTTTAGAAATGCTGAGTCCTCTCTTTCCTATTTTCTTTTCTTTTTGCGTCCTATCGTATTTTAAGGTTTGTGTGAAATCTTATGTATTTGAGATGATAGTTTTGCCACGTGCATTAATTTTTGTCTGCTCCCTGTATTTGGTGGAAATTGTTTCTAATTTTAAAAGCAGCATTTGCTGTGGTATTTGCCTTCCCTAAAAAAAAAAAAAAAAAAAAGAAAATCATCATAAATTGATACTAATGTACACAGTTCTCTATTTCTAATTTTATCTCAACTGACAGTACTGAAGTACTGAAGCACTTAAGTACTTGTCTTTAATAGCAAGCCCAACAGTGTTCTGAATTGCTCAGAAATGAGTCACAAGCAGTGTGAGGAAATAGTGAAACTGGAGAGAGCACTAATCTGCTTACAAAGTACAGGAACTGAAGGAATGCAAAGTCTTATCTAATCTCCCAACAGTTACAAGATACTTAACATATGGCTTGCCCACAGAAGTTTGCAGACAGCTCATCCAGCAAACACCACTTTTTATAGAGGCTCTGGGGAGTGGAGGAGGCAGGTTGCATGCTGCAGGAGTACTTCTAGCATAAACAGACATTCCCTTCTGATACAGAACTTCACTAGCCTGGCTTCCAACGGACACTCTCTTTCTGTGGGATTGAGAAACACTGGTCATTCCAGTGATGTTTTTCAGCTCTTGGATGTGGTTCTTCCAGAAGCAAACCCTGGGATCCACAGGGGTTCTCCTGTGTGCTCTGAGGAAACACGGGATGGCTGTGGGTTGGCACTATTCTGCACAGTATATCAATACTGTGCAGTATGCGTGGGGTAGGACCCCTCCCACCACTGCTAAAAAAGTGTGCTACAAATAGAGTTGGAGTCTCAGCATGTTACCAGCTTCGGATACTAACAGAATATGTGACTGATGGAGTTAGGCAAACTGGGCACTGCAGATTTTTGGCACTGCCATGTAGTTTATAATAGAGGAAGGTAAAAAGACATGTGGAACTAACTAATCCATTTTATGAAATACCATCCACCATGGCTTTTAACAGGAAACTGTTGTCATTCTAGTTAGGGATTTTTCCTGGTCTGGTTGAGAAATAATGCAAAATAGTTGTGAAATTCGGCCTTTCAGTTGTATTTCTGGGAGCTGTGAAAAATACAGTGTTGCAAGTGGCCTGGTTTAGTTAGATGGCTCTTTGTTTGTCCTGGAACTCCAGCGACCATTCTTTAAAGGTAAGATTATCCCTGTATTGTGGACTTCTTTTTCACTAATCTGATACCTGAAATAAGGCTACTGCTATCATATGTTTGGTGTAAGCACACAGGCAGACTTAACTTGTCAGGTTGTGTTATAATTTGAATTATTTTAAGTGAAATATTAAATCCTATAATAAAGGACTTTTGAGATCAGTAGAGCCATAGACTCGCTGCTCTTTTTAAACGTAGCCTACAGTATGAGTGTGAAAGTACTGATCAACTGTTTGAAAAGGTTACTAACACAGTACTTAAAACTTGCCATTTGTGTTCAGACAGTTCTGAGACTTTATAGATCTCAAGTGAAGCGTCTAAAGTGGGAAGTTCCGGGCATGTAGCAGACCTCAGTGTTAAATTGCTTAGGAGTTCTTGGATCTTGAAAAAATTCATTCACTGTCTCAACAATCTTATATTGCCAAATAAGTATGGATAGGAAGTTCTTTGGACCTTAGTTTGCACCCCATAGTTGTCCAACATTGCTCTTCAGTGTTGTATCACTGTGGCTGAGGGAGGAGTCTCATAGCTCAGCTCAGTGACTTGAGCGATGCTGCTAGCTCAAGAGATGAGAAAGAAAGCGGGAGTGTAATGATGGCTCCTGCAGGAAGTGCAAGGAGTCATCTTAAACTGAATTTTTTATTTAGTACATTCTCAAGGAAGGTGGTGTTGGTTTGCACAGAGATGTTATCATCAAACAAAGTTTGAGTGATAACCTCCTCACACCTTGCTCAGTTGCTGATATAAATCCCCTTGCTACTCAGATAGGAAATCCTGCCTCTGCAAAAAGAATAATCTCTGTGACGTGTTTCCCAAGTATGATACTGGTACTTGATCTAAGCAGTAAATAAAGTTGTGATAAACTTTGCTGATTAATAGAAATATTTTACCCTGATGATTTTTTACTTATTTGCATTAAATGCCGAGGCAAAACTTACTGCAGAAAGACTAGTTCACCTTCACTTGATTAGGATAATACTGGCCTTTAAATAAAGATTATTTAAAGATTGGAAAGAAGCATTTACTGTTATGGGTAACATAATGAATGTCAAGTGTTTTCAATCAGTCACTTGTCCACTATAAAATACAGTAATATAAATCAGGTATGAGCAGTTAGTTTCTCCAGCTATGCTATCAGTGAGTTGAGAAATTAAATGGTTTCTAGTTTAGGAGAGGTTGATAAGAAATAGAGAGCACAGATTTTTGTAATTACTATTTTAATAATGACTTCAAGTTTCTTTTCCTCTGGTCAGCTGTATAGTGAATCTACCTGCTTAGTCTTGCACCAAATACCGATATCAAGAAAAGTAACAAGTGTACAGTGCTTAAAAGAAATTAGTTGTCCTACTGAATTTCAGACTTATTAAAATTAGAGTTCTTGCTTGGTCTTCTTCATGTAAGTTGATAGTAATGTGTAGCTTGGAATGTGAAATGCTTTTGTTTACCAGTTTGTACAATTGAAGCATTTACACTTCCTACAAGAGCAGATTTGTAATAAAGTAGTAAATTCCACTGAGTAGGTTGCATTTTATTGTGCTGCCTTTTCCTCATCCTCCTTGTGGGAGTTGGAATAGAACAGATTTCTGGGAAAATTCTCATCATGAGATAGAACCTGAAGCTAAGGCACAGCCACCATATCAGTGCATAAGCTATGCTAATGATCTTTATTGTTTATCAAGTGAAAACATGGGCTAAACTGGTCTTGTGAGTCTTTATTTTAAAAACGCGATGAGGAGAGCTTTGAATTGCTGCTCCTTGCTATGTCACAGATGTAGCATGTAACAATTAGCCAGGAACAAGACCTGAATTGTAAATTGTTGGGTTGGGGCGGGGATGACGGGACGGGACACCAAGAGAAGAAGGTACAAAGTCCCCAGAAAATCAATAACACAATTGTTCATGTAAGGTATCAGAACAGAAAAAGAAGTATATTAAACTCAGAAGTCAGTTTGTTGTAAAAGGTGAGCTTTCATGATCTGTCTAGTGAGGAACCGTAGCGATAAGGATCAAAAGAACTTCAGAAGATAAAAATGAACTGATAAGATGTCAATGGCAAAATGAGCTTGTAATATCCCCCAGGATGTGCTGGAATCATGGGCATCTCCCTTATTGAGAAAGCCCAAGTACAGATGTCTTTACTGCAAGTGGCTGGACATTTTACTTTCTGATATCGTACAGCACTCATAAACACTTATCACTGTGCTGTACTATAAAAGAACAAAAAGGGTTTTATTCCTTTTAAAATGCATTAGGTTGCAAATTATGACTTTGTATTTTTGCTCTTCTATTTTTAGTGTATTAATGCAATTAATATTTTTCAGGACGTATTGATGCTTTTACATCAAAGCTTATTATGCTAGAAAAGATTTCTGCAGAAACTTTAAGGGAAAAATTTGAATTGATAAAGTGAGTATTTTTAGTAGATGTTTTCCAATTAATCTGAAACTCTCACAAGCCTCACAAGTTACTACTTCTATCATTGCTTTCTTTTTTACAGGCCTGCAAATTCGTTGAATATACTTCATCACATTTTGAAGAAAGTGTGTGAGTAAGTGCTCCATTCTTCCTCATTGTGTTTGTGTGCAGCATTACCTAGCACGTCCCAGTTGATATGGGCAGTTAGTTGACATTTATCTTCCAGAAAGCCTTTTTAATCCTGTATGCATTTAAAACACACCTGTGCTTTGTGTCTGTGTCCACATATGCGTTACGCTTTGTAAGGTGCTGGTTAAAGGATTAGTTTGCCGAACATGAGTAGTTTATAGTGTATGCTTAACTATTTTGTTGAATATCATGGCAATCTGTACATTGGTGGTAAATCAATACATTACGAGCACATTATAAACACATGAATCATTATGTATTTATTGATACAGTTTAATTCATGCTTTTTTGTCCATGGCCTTTTTAGAAAACAGGGACTAATAAGTAGACATCTGAAGATGTTTCTTTTGCATGGAGAATTTAATACCTATCCTGATAAAATTAAACAAAATAAAAACATTTAAGCAGTATTTTTCATTTTGAACTTTATCTTTCTAGTTTGCAGGAGGGCTCTTATTTGCTGACTCATGCTGCAGGAGATTCATCAGTTGCAATTTACAAGAGTTCACTTGACAAGCCGACAAGAGCATCATATAACTTACATAAAGCTCATTGTGATCTGCCTACTGTACCTGCCACTCTTTCAGTCCCATGGGTGCCACTAGATCCCAGCCTCCCTCTGCCGTATCACATCAATCATGGAAGAGTTCCATGCACCTTTCCACCTGCACCCCAGGAAGCCACGAGGAGACAGAAGGTCAGTAGTTCTCTTGGTGGAAAAGCAGATTAGCGGGTTTTGCTGTTGTTGTTTTTTAATAAAATGGAATTTATGATGGGAAGAAGAATGAATTGTCTGCATCTTCAGAAACTTTTGATAGAAAATTTATGGAAATATTTTAGGAATGCAGCCTGTTTTGTAATGTATGCTGCTGAAGAAGTGATGTATACCATGCTTTGGAAATTTCCAAGAGATCCCACTGTCAGCTATAGCATTATGAACAAGTAGTACAACACTTCAGAAGTAAGAAGTTTTTCAAGCATTATTTTTCTCCAGTGTAGATTTACACATTTATGTAAAAGCCACATGCTAACCATGTCTAGCTTAGTGGACAATGGAATGCTTTTTAGGCCCAGTTTACATGTTTTAGCCACATCCTGACTTCATATGAGGTAAAGCAGAGTTCCTCATTACCTCATAAGCTTCAGTTTCTGCCAGAGAAAATCCAGTCACATAAGCAAGAAAGGTGGCAAGGAAGAGAAAAATGTGGCCACTGAGCCTGGCTGGAATGACAAGAGGAGAAGGCAGTTCTCTGAAGGTAGTTGTATATGCTTGTGCTTGATACAGATTTGAGATTATTAATTCTAGTTTGTTTGGAGTTTTTTTGATTTACTTCTTTTTCTTTCTTCATTTGTGTCTAGATGACTGGGGCAAAAGGACAGTCTGATACACCCTATGACGGAAAGCCAGTAGCTATGGAAACAAAAGGCAGTCATGCTAAGCCTGCTAGAAATGAAGGTGTGGCTGCAAAGAAGCTGAGGAGAAATTACTGCAAAAAAAGAATGATGAAGAAAAAGTGGACAATGAAGAACAATAAAATGCAACTGAAGTAGGAATAGCTAAACCATGCTGTGATAAATGTGTCCTGGAATAGGACTGGACAAAACAAAAATATGAGGCTTTCTTGTAGCTTCAGAGGAGCCAGAACAAACTCGCAGGAGCAGTGGCTCCATACCTGAAACATTCTGTAAACTTTTAACCCTTTCTTACCTCAATGGACACATTTTTAGTGAAAATGTCAAATTCAGTCAGAGGAAGAAAGAGGAAGTGTCTGCAGCTCTGGTTAGGGAACAAAAGTATCTTCTGTTGGTCTCATATTTTTTGTAGTAAAACTATGGCTTGAAGGATGAAGCAGTGGTTGACAGCAATATCTGATACCGTGTAACAACAAAAAATAACTTTTCAGCTTTCATATTTCTTCCAGAATCACTGTAGATTTTTATTCTGATGCATTTTAACATTATGTTTTACTTTGTGTAATATGTATAAAGGGAACAACCCGGATTTACTTAATCCTTTTAACACACAGGTCTGCCATTTTTAAATTACTTTTAAAAATACATTTTGTTTTTAGGAAGGTGTAACAAATGAGGTTTAGCGAACAAAATCTGTATTTATTTGAATAGTACATGCCATATATTTACACTAGGGAACTTGGGATTGCAGCTAGACAGGTAAAAATAGGTATTTTTATGATTCCCCAAAGCTGTTTCCAGAAATTGTTTGTATTCTGGTGTGTTGTCAAAAAGAATATTGCAGTTATTTACTGTATTACTGAATGGCTATAAGTCTAAATCTCAGATTGCACATCATGGCCCTGCCCATGGGATAGCTGATTGCACATGGTGTCCCTCGCAAGAATAGTTAGGGTTAAGGTCCTTTCCAACCCTAACTATTCTATGATTCTGTGCAGTAGTACTTAGCTGAGGGATTAAGGTTTGCTTGGAGGAACAAGAGATAAAATAAAGGTCTTGGTCATTGTTGCAAAAGCCCAACTAGACTATGCTGTGCATCAGCAATTTGCTCCAAATTTAGAGCCAAACTGACAAAGTCAGGAAAAGGGAATACTTTATCCATGAAAAGGCCAAGCAACATACAGTTTCCTGCTGAATATGAGTTTTGTGGAAAAAACAGTTTTGAATGTTGGCATATAAACATGTTGTGTGATGTATAACTAACATGGTTGCTTGTGAGGGAAGGTTTCTTTGCGTTACAACTGTTTTCTGGTATGTATTTTCAGTGTTTCATCAAACAGAATTTCAACAGAAACATTCCTTGAAACTGAGGCTCAAAAATTATATTCACTGTCATCGCTTGTGGTTTGTTTTCTGGATTTCTGCCTATATTGTCCTCTGTTAAAAGTACTGCATTTAGGAAAGCTCACAAATTCTTGAAAGCCATGAGTTCAGTATATTCTTTCCCTTTTCAAACAACAAAACCAACTGATTTTAAATATATGAGCCAGTTTTGGTTTGGATGATGTTCTGGAGAGCTGTTAGTATGGATTAACTGCTTAAATAAAAAACAAAGACCTTAAAGATGATCTTTCGAGTCATTTGTTTGGACAAGGAAGTTACCAAGTACACACATCAGATCAAGCGTTCTTCTGCTCACTGGGGCTTGACATGACACAATTTAATGACATGAAAGTAAAAATAAGGGATTCAGATTGCTTACTGAGGTATACCTGTTGTATAATCCTGAAGACAGCTGGGGTTTGGTTTTGTTTGGTTAGGGTTTCTTTAAAGGAGATTTAAACAATGAATGTATATTAAGCTGTTCTTTGTGAAATACAATGAATTTCTCTCACCCTAACACCACACTCACTGTTAAATATATTTATAGTATTACTCAGTTTATTCTTTTTTTGACAATTGCTTCTTTTCGCTGCAGTGATACGCTAATGATGCACTGAACTGGCATAGAGCTGTTTGCAAATTATAAGTAGTTCTGATTCAAAAGCCTCAAAGCAGTTAGTGACCTCTCTTAATAGGAATCTTTTAGTTGTGAGTCATTTCTGCCAGGTACCCAAGGCTGTGTGGGAATTCAAGGGATTTTCAGCTTGTCTGTATAAAAACTTTTGCCAGACTAGTATGGAATTTAGTTTCTTGTTGCAGTTTTGTATGTTAGAAATGTATGGTTTAGTTGCCTATGTATCTGTATGCCTAAAAGACTTGCGTCTTTCTCTTAATAGTATGTATTATACTGCAGTAGTGTACTGTTAATGATAGCTTACTAATTGTAGTTTTTTATCAAATAATTGGTAAAAAAAATACTTCAAGTCAAATCAGAGAATGTGCTGGTGAGGAGGTGCTGGATTTCTGGTTCTGTACAGACTGCTCCTCAAGTTACAGCTACCTGTGGAGGAAAAAGAAGGAATACAGAGGAGCCTAACTGTTGTGATGCCACCAAAATGTAAATTCCTAAATGTAATACAGATTGTAAAGCTGTGAGAAGCAGGAAACTGCAGCTGGAGGAGTGTGGCTGGGCCTGGATATTACTCTCCGGGTAATTGTTGCTCTGCAGCTAAATGGTGCTGATCTTTTTATGGCCTCAAGCCACTCAGGGAAGAAAATGCACAGATCTCACATCGACGAGGATGATCAGAGGGCTGGAACACCTCCCGTATAAAGATAGGCTAAGAAAGTTGGGGCTGTTCAGCCTGGAGAAGAGAAGGCTGCGTGGATACCTCCTAGCAGCCTTCCAGTATCTGAAGAGGGCCTATAGGGATGCTGGGGAGAGACTCTTCATGAGGGACTACAGTGAGAGGACAAGGGGTAACGGGTTCAGATTTAAACGGGAAGTTTAGATTCAATATAAGGAAGGAATTCTTTCCTGTAAGGGTGGTGAGGCACTGGAATGGGTTGCCCAGGGAAGTTGTGAATGCTCCATTGCTGGCGGTGTTCAAGGCCGGGTTGGACATAGCCTTGGGTGACATGGTTTAGTGGGAGGTGTCCCTGCCCATGGCAGGGGGTTTGGAACTGCATGATCTTGTGGTTCTCTCCAACCCTAACTATTCTATGATTTTATGATCCTGTAATTTCAGTCTTCAGCTCTGTGTTTGGAATGGATTGTGTGTGTTCGTGTTGCAATTTGTAAGGCTTAATTTTAAATGTTAATTGCTACTTTTTTATCACTCTTGTAAGAATATCTTTTAAATCTTCATTTGGAGCACGTGGTTAGATGTAACTTGAAGAAGCTTCTAGTTATACTTTTGCCTCCTTTGGTTCTTTTGCCTTTTTGTAGGTTTTCTTCTTTGTATAGGGGGAAGTATGTGCTGTCCTGTCTTTCAGAACAGAAAACTCTTTAAGTGCCAGAGAACTGGTCAAACTGATTCCACAGGGATCTGTATTCAGTTCTCTCAGCTTTTCAGTACGGATGTTTGCAGTGCTGTGCTAATGGAGCAGCCTGTGCTGCTGCTTGGGGTTATCTTCTGGGTGTAGGACTTTCAATGCTGAGTCCCATGCCATTCTTGTTGGCCCACTCATGCAGCCTGTCTTGAGTGTCTGCACTGTGGCTCATCTGTCACTCTTAACTACATCTTCTCCCCATTTGAGGTCATCTACAAACTTGGTGAAAGTTGATTCCATTTGTGTTATCCAGATGATCTTTAAGAATACTGAGAGTAGTTCTGGACCCGGTATCATCAGCCCCTGAGAAGCTCTGTTCATGACAAACTGAACTGTTAGTTCAGCTTTCAGTCACTAACCACTTCACTGAAAATGGAAGAAACTGAGAATATATTGACTTTCCATGCTGTGTAAGATTGATATTGCATCTGGTTCTCCACATTCACTAGTATTTGTTAAGAGATTAAATTGGTTCAGGCTGTTTGAAGTTAGTTTTGGAGGACTAGAGGGGAACTTCTTACCTGGCATTTGAGATTACTGGTTGACATACACGCTAAAACCATAAAACTTCATCAGTTCTTTATGTTAGCATGAATAATGAGTTATTGGTTGTGAAATCTGTTATTTCTGCTGTAATAAGTATTTTCAGACTATTTGCACTAATGAATCATGAACTGTATATGTTCCCATATGTGACTGGATAAACCTTTTCAGCTTCTCTGTTTGACTGCAGAACTTTTTAGTGATACAGTAGACACTATGTAAAATGTTAAGAATAGATTTACTATGGTTTTGTGCTCTCTCTCTCCTAGTGTAGTTTAGTGGCTGGAGGAACTGGGACCAAGTGACCAGACACCCATTCTGTGCTGGCAGTGGGGAGCTGCAAGCAGCAAGGGGCTGTCTAACTTCATGCAGTGAAATTCAGTAGCAGACACTGAAGAGGTACGTTTTCTGCATCCGCTTTGCTTGACCCATATTTCAAATAGCAGTTTATCTCTAAAAGAACATAAGACTCAGTTCAGAAGTGGTCTTTAAAAACTGAACTCCATGTAAGCATCATTAACTTCTCCCAATAGATGAAGCATTTTTAGTATCTCCCCCTGTCTGAGCATGACTGGATGTATAATCTTCTTAGATACTTCTCCATGAAATTCCATAACTAAACTCCTTCTTTCATAACAAAATGCAGCCTTTCTGTTCTGTTGGTCTTGCTTTCCCTAAGGTCTACTCCTACCACAGCTGCTGCTGTAGTGTATTCATTCTGTGGTTTTGAAGGAATGACATAGCATGAGCTGGTCTTGCTGAGATTCCCCAGCTCTTCTCATGTCACTTCTTCCTCCTGGTATACTTTTAGAGAAGTATACCAGAAGAGAGAGGAGCATAAGAGTTTTCTGTAAATAAATCTGTAAAACTTCCATGTTAATAATCAGTATAGCCAAATTCCCTCCACTATCGATGCTTCTGTTGTATTTTTCAGAGATTATTTAAAAGTGTCTATGAATAAACTGAGAATATTTGTGCAGAACTTCATTTAATCACTGAAAATCAGATTTAGTGTCATGATGCAACCTTGAAAATAGTTCTAGTCTGTTCATGAATCTCAATGCAGACTTTAAATGTGTTTATCCCATAGTTGAGTGAACACCATGAATGCCATCCCATGCTGCAATTGATGGTTCACTACATTCACAAGCTCCACCTACCAAATCTTTGGCAAGCAATTCAAAACAAAGACCAGAAGAATGCAAAAAGATTCCTACTGACGTAAGTCACACATCAGTCTGTCTCATCTGGGCTGTGCTGCCCTGCAGACAGGCACTTCAGCAAATACTTTGATAGTCTGGTTAAATTTGACCTTAGAAAGAGGGAAAGAAATAACTGTCACAACTCCGTTGCTGTTTATCCCCTCTGCTGAGCAGGTCATGTAGCTGTGTGAAAAGCTACCTCAGTAGTCAGAATCCATTTATTTCAGAACCATGGAATTAACCATCCAGTACTGCAGTTGCGCAGTTCTGTTCCCTGATTGACAGGACAATAACCTCATGCAACTCTGGATATTCTCTGTTAATAGCAAGAGTAATAAAATAAACCAAGGTATAGTTACGGCATAGCTGCATGTGCTACTTTGAATAGGTTTTTGTGGTCATTTCCAAACTAATAAGTGCTCACATCACAGCTGAAATTCTTTGGCTTCTTTGTGGGTAACCTAAGCAGAGTGCACAGTAAGATTGATTAGACTGATGTTTTTAATCCAAAAGCAGCACATTTCGGTTAAGAAACCTGGAGAGAATATGGTAGTGACACTATCTCTTGGGAAACGAGATTTTTTTGGGTCAGCTGACCTTTCATAGACCTGTCAAAGCAGCCTTTTTTTTTTTGTTTGTATTTTTTCCTAATAGCAAGCAGTAAATTCGTATGAATAAAGAGGTTTGTTTCCTGCCTTCTTCAGAGGCTGTATTTCATATAACATCGTATTTATCAAAAGAATGCGTTATCTTCCATTTATAGCTTTTCTACTAGCCCAAATAGACAAACTGAGAAAATACTGAACACATTTCTTTGGCTTTTAAATGCCCGTGGTTTCATGCTGTTCTGTGTGTCTCTGTGTATGCATGTGTCAGGCTGTGGCTTAAATTTGGAGATCCAGCTTTCTATCGTGGCAAAACCCTCCTTAAGGCTTTAGCCTCTGTCCCCACAGGAAAAATGATAGCCATCAGTCTCTCCATGTCTGTTCTTGCTAATCAGTCAGTTAGGCTTCCACTCATTTACTGTTTTGAGCTCAGTTATTCTGTACATGCTGTACACTGGCTGCTTACTACTGTCTTAACGACTTCCTGGATGATTGTACCATTAGGAAAATAAACCTTAGTGTTGAGGACCTGCTTGAAAATTATCTGTGGTTGTGCACTACAGCATTTGTTTCATCTTCTGCAACGTAAAATATCATTTCCCTGTGTGAGCACTAGCTACTAGCACGCTGGACACAGCAGTGAAGGTTACCCAGCTTGAGCAGAAGTGTTTCCTGAAGGCTTATTTGAAACTAAACATTAAAGAAAATGTTAAGTATTGCATGTATTCCTTCATGCTAAAATGATAGGCTGTTAATATGTTTTTGTGATTCATTAAAGGAAAAGATGTCTGGTTTTAGAATTCAAACCTGTGTGTCTGACCTGGAAAAGCAAGTCTTCACTTGCCTGGCAGAAACATAACATCTTCATAACAGCCGCTCTCTTTCACTCTGTCAACAGCTTTTTTTGAAGTCAAGTTGATTTGCCTTAAATTTTATCTAAAGCTGTAAGATGCCACTAGAAAGAGCTAAAAAAGACATCAGGGTTGGCAGTCATCTTAATCAAGAAACTGTGGCATTCTTTTGTGTTGCAAAGCATAATTTGTTCCAGCTAGTACCTCAGCTGAGCCTAATTAGCTAATGAATATCAGATCATGTAAGAACTTGCTCCAAATCGTAAATGCTTGTCGTGGTTTGAGGCTCTCAAACTCTTGCAGCCGCTCTCTCACTCCCCTCTCTTTCTTCCTCAGTCTGAGGGGATGGGGAGGAGAATCAAAAGAATGCAACTCCCACAGGTTGAG
>JASSUY010020787.1:0-43900 GCA_032466535.1 Forpus xanthops
GAGGTGTCCCTGCCCAGAGCAGAGGGGTTGGAACTAGATGATCTTAAGGTCCTTTCCAACCCTAACTATTCTATGATCTCTTAAAATGACTGAAAACCCCTTGATCCCCTACTTTGTAGCCCTTTTTCTCATTAAAATATGTTGGATTTTGGATGTTTCATCATGTGATGATGATGGCACATCATATATAAACATTATATCATTATTATAAAATGACTGCAATGTATCATACACTACAGTATGCCTAATGTTCCACTACAGCTGAAAGTCATATTTTTCAAGTTCATATTTTTCCAACACACACAGCAATACACTGATTATACTTTGACTGCAATAATAGAACTACTTATACCAGTAAACTACTGAATTTGAGACGACAAAATCACTGGCCACCCACAGAGTTTGGCTGCATAATTAAAACCAAGTTACATTTTACCAAGATGTCGAAGGAATTTGCTAGGTTATATCATAGAAATATTTGGCTATTCTAGAATGGGAGAAAAAAGGAAAGCTAAATAGTTGGCAAAAAGTTTGCAAAAATTGCTGCTTACAACATATTATTTTTCCTTATTTTCAATCCATTTAGACTTCTTAGTCTTAGCATTCTGTGGCTCTGCAGTGGAAAGTAAACAAATACTAAAAATGTGAGCAAGTTACCTGCCCGTATAATTAGTATAAAATTTTCCAAATGCTTGCCATGTTTATGCTTTTCTTAAACAACACAAAACTCACTTCGAAAGAGCTGAAGCTCTTCTGAAGGGTCCAACCTCTGCTATTTACTCTCACTAAAATCAGCATTTTATTTTAGTTTTTGTTGCCAAACTGTATGAGTAATGCTATGGAAATTCTATGATACTTAGCATTTTCTTGCTAGTTTATTATAAAATATTAAGGTGGGTGTTTCCAGAACTGATACCAAACATTAGTTAGTCTCATCTTCCATCTAAATGCTTTAAAAGTAGATTGCTTTTCAAAGCATCTACAGCTTTGCTGATACTTATTTATCTAGATTAAAGAGTTTGAGCTGCGACTCCAGCAGTAGTATTTGATGTTAGCACATGTAATAAGTTAACAATGTCACTAACACCAAAAGATGTCATTTACTCAGATACAGCTGCCCTCTCTAGCCAACTAGCAAGTGAATAATGAAGTAAAAGAACTAAACTAAAGTCACAACACTAACTCGATGCCTTCTCTATTTATTGATTTTTTCTAAAGACATGACATTTCTGAAGCACTAATGAGTCATAAGTCATTTCCTTAGGCACATGGAAGCTGGGCAGCAAAGAGTATATAATTTTGAATATTTAGTAACTAAATCTCAATTGTCCACCTACTTACTTCAACATGAAAATATACTGAAAGAACCGCACGTTCATGCATGCCAATTTTGATTAATAACCCTGTATTAAGCTGTAACTACTTGTAGAGTACTTGTATTATCCAGCCATTTCATTAAAGTCTTTTCTTTAACACTATTCATGTAAAAATCTAATTTGCTTAATAAGTTGAATATCTTACAATACAGTCATGAAGGACAGCACATTATTTATGACTTGACTATCAAGTCTCTATAGAGATCTGTATCTCTATGGCCTCCCAAGGAAAATTGCACAGATAGGAACATAAATATGTCATGAAGGACAGCACCTTTGACATGTAAAGTGCATTTATTTTTATCCCACTTGTGAGCAGGCTCCATGGTGTTACGGTTTCACCAAAATCAGCATTATCTCTTCTGTAAAAGAATATACAGCTAAAATCTTCAGTTACAATGAGGATGTACCATACTTCGAATGACAAGTGCATGGCTCAGAGCTCTCAGAAATACAGCAGTCACCAGAAAGCCGACACATTTGTTTCAGTATTGATTAGTTTCTCCTCAAGTCTCTAAAGGATAACTGAAGGGGACAAAATGTACTGTCGCCTTATTTGAATCCTAAGCAAATATTTTGACCTACAAAACTCCAGCAAAACCAGAGGGTTTTTTTTTGTTGTTATGTTGGTTGTTCCTCCCTTCCCCCCCAAATGGTATGTCTTTAAATTGTTTGCTCTGCTCTTGAAAAAGCCTTCAAGAGAATTTTCCTTTCTTAGACACCAACACCTCTAAATAACAAAGGTCCAGTTACATTCTTTGTAAGTGGAGAGGACTGAAAGACAGGAAACCTCCTCTGTCCAAGCAGCAGCAAAACTTGGACTGCACCCAGGTTCTACAACAACCATCTGAAATTCCAGCACCATGTATAGTTTCAAAGGTTAGAGAAAGAAGAGACTCTTTCTACACAGGTATACATCTAAATGAACATTTTACAATCCAAATTAGAAGCAGCTTCCCTACAGCGCAGACAGAAGGAATATGAGAGAAGGCCAGAACATCTGATACAGAAAGGTGATCTCTGAGGAATTATCAATCTTTTAAATGGGAATGATTTATGCTGAACTTGAACTAATTCAAAATTTAAAGATTGAACACACAAAGGAACTCTGGGGTAGTGCAGAGCACAACAAAACAAATATATACATATATAAAAAAAAAGACTATTGTGTTTCTTTTTGGAAAAGGAAAGCTCAGACTTACTTTTTCAATTAGGACTACTTCAGGAAGACAGTTCTCTTTAATGAATGGAAATTTATTGCTTCACAGAGAAGACAGAGGGACAGGGTGAAAAAGGGTTCTGAGAATTTTCATCAAGAAAGCCTAAAAGCTGATGGGCTAAGGTCGCATATAGTTCAGTACTTTCTGGGATTTTTTTGCTAGAAACTGTTAATACTACAAAACTCCAAATTCAACAAAAGCAAAAAAGAAAGAACTAGATTTACTGTTATATTCTGTAGGAATTGGTTACAGTCCTATTTTTAGGGAATACAATTTCAGTGCTGCTGACATTATGACCAAAATGAGACTTGGTAGACAAAAGTGAGAAACACCAGCCCATTAACCCCGAAATAAAATAAACACCAAAACTCTCCCAAGCTTCAAGCAGCAGAACTTCTGAAGCATTTTAACAGTGATCACTACTTTAAATGATACAATAATGTTTTATAATTTGGAAAAAGGTGAATTTAATAACACAACGGAATACATTTTGACACATTAAAAATAAAAAGAGTCTGAGATCAGTTATAAAACTCAAAATGTTGGTTTGTGGTTTTGTTGTTTTTTTTTTTTTTTCCTGTCTTGTGAGACTACTACATTAATTTTTTAACACATGCTGCACAGAAATGCTATGCTAGGTGGACAGCAAATACAAACTAATTTTTTATGTGTGTTGCAGTAACAACAAAGTCCCTGTCAAGTCAGAGTTACACTAACTACTGTTCTACAGCTCAAAAGTATTTTTTCAGTATAAAAAAAATATCCTCGGGTTTTGAAAAAGGATGGCTAAATTTCATTACAACTTATGTATAATTCTGAAGGTATGCATTCCACTGCTGCAGGATTTACATTAATGGATGGTATAAGATTTGCCATGTATATTTTCATTCATGATTCACTGTAAATAGGAAGGAAATACAGAGGACCTGGAGATCAAGTGTAAACATTCAGGTATTAAAAATGTAATTTTTTAAATTTTAAAGACATAAATAAGTTGAAATTATGATCTAAGTTACTATGAGGCAGATAAATTCTAACAGTTTTATTGTTAAAAAAATATTCAGCATCTCAGTTGACAACTCTATCAAAAATGCTAGGCACATAAGCTTTTTCATCTGAAAAGCTCAGAGCTTAATATTGACAGAACAGATGAATGGGAAAAAGACAATTCCTCCTACACACAGTGATCTGAATCACAAGGAGTTCAAACCATTTTTCCCCAGATCCCTGGAAACAGCTCACGCTCTGCTCCCTGATCTGTCATAAGGGTATTATACAAGACGACTGAGCCAATCTAACAAATTGCTACCAGTCACACAAGAAAGTTCTGCTGCATTTGACCCTGTGGCTCCGTCTCTTCTGTGCTTGCCCCGGTGATTTTCACTGGTCTAAATAAACTCATTAATCTCAGAAAACTATCTGTTTTTTTTTTTGCTGAAATTAGTTTGCTTCAGACTGATGAGCTGAACTGATTTATGGAGCACTATTACAAGCGGCAAAGCTTGCACAAGTAACAGAAAGGGGAAGTGGTAAGGAGAGAGGAAGGGAAAGAGCAGGACCTCCCCCTTTTGGTGGCAATGAGCTGTTAGAATTGGCTCAGTTTAACTCCTACTGTCAAACCCAGTCGTGCCTTGACATAAAACTTTATACCAAACTATGTCACCTGTCAAACGCCATTTAATAAACCATCACAACATGGACATTATATCCTTCAGTTCCCAGCCAGCTCTTTTCTGGAGTCTACAGCTCAAATCATTCTATTGCTTTTCCCCAGACTCTTCCCAGTAGCATTCTTTTGAGGTGTGACCAAAAATGAACAGAGCCTTCAAGCCCAAAATGACAGAATTATTCCTTTTATGTGGAGTTGACTCCTGATACTCTCTTGTCTTTTCTAGACAACTGAAAGTACTAAGTACTTCCAGGGAAAGTGCCCACAGTGATTTTCAAACCACTTCCCCAGAATATAAAATGAAGATATTCTCAATAAGAGTCATCTTAGTCAAGCCATTTTGCAAGACATGAGCACAAAGACAGTGCTAAAGCCATTCAGAATCCCAGTGAAGGGCAATCTTTCATCTTCAGATAAAAGACAAAATCCAGGTAATTTATAAACAGCCTGGCAAGTAAATTTCAAGAGATTTATCACAGGCAGAAAATGCTGAAGAGTAACACAAATGCTTTGTTTAAAATACTGAGAGTCACAAAGAGGAAAGAGTCAAATTAAGTGAGAAAGACTTAAAGCTATTTTTATAATACCACAAGAGTGGATACATGTAAGTTTAAAGAGAAATTTAAAGTTATTATAACACATCTCTGTTGGATCAGATTCCAGAGTGGCTAATTATGTCATATGTGCTTCTCAATATACAGCTGTTAAAGAATGTGAGATCCAGTACAGGGCATCTCAAAGTAAAATTAATCCAAATAGCAAACAGAAAAGAATTTAATCCATTGTAGAGGCAAAGAGTAAATTTAGTTAAGGAGGGAAGTAAGGAAGATGACTCCCAATTTAACACAGGTATTTATATCTCTAAGCAGCTGAAGCAGGTCTTGTTTTCATTAAGAGGCATAGCTATCCCTGTTTCCAAGAAAAGGAAGAAATAAAACAAGTTGTAGATAAAAACACAGTATCTATTCAGACCCTTCTGGGAGATTTCAAAGGGCAGACTACGGATATTACAAAACATCTTTGCTGAAGACTAGGTGCTGCTCTGACAAAGCAAGGGCTGTCTAGCAAGACGGTGCTTTACTGAAGTGCAGAATATGTACAGAAAAAAAAAGGAAATCCTGACTGCCACCTTATCAGGCAAAGACAGATAAGACACCTTTGTGATTTAAGCTTAGTGTAAACAGATGACAGAATATAAACAATTTCTTCACCTATAATTTCCAAGAATATTCATAACAATTCTTTATATCATATACAAACACTTTCACTAACATTTATGTAACTTTTTGACCTGAAGCAACATACTGGGGTACATATTTGAAGAGGAGAGCATGCAAAAAAGCACTGTACTGTGAAACTAATGACACACTTCAGAACCCAAGATAACTTGTATTTTCCAAAGTCACTTTTTGACTGTTTCCACAGCCGTGTCAAGAAATTATTTAGATATTTTGCATGGGTTTAATGTAAAACATAAATATATTTAACACTTAAGTATCCTTTATTCATTAAACTTAAACATTCTTTATTCATTTACTTCTCCCATTTCAACATACAAAACCCTTCAAGAACTCCTAGCGTTTAAATACATAGAAAAGTTACAAATTCCATACCTATCTTTTCTTTATAGTACAGTCGTGAATAACAACACCATGTTTACAAATATAAAGCTATTTTTATCTAATCCTCCAAGAAAGCCATTATATCAACAACATTATATGGAAGTACTGAATTAACAAGAGAATTGCTCTACACTGAGGCAAGAGTTCTCAAAAGTAACCAGCATTTTAAAATACTTCATTAAAATTATAAACTGCACGGCCCTATTTCTACTTTTACGTTTTAAAGGAGTATTATAGATTAAAAATACTCCAGAAGAGCATTTAATTTCCACTTCTTTAATAAAGGTCTCCATTTTTCACTGATTTTTGCTTAATGACATTTATCTTTATGAGAAAATAATGTATATAATGTGCATATGCACAGAAATAAACAGTAAAAAAGCCCATATATGACTTGGACATAGATTACACATTTAATATCAAGGGAATTTTTTGAAAACATGGACTGTATGGCATATCTCTGAAGACAGGGTATGTTTTTCAAATATTTAAGGAGAACATAGCCCTGGACCATGCTGCAGGTATCACTCACTAAAGTATTCTCCTGCTTGAGCATCATCAATGCCCCGCAAAACCTAACAGGACAGTGGATACCTATGGATGAATTAAAACTGGTGCACAGGCATTGCTGCTATACTGCATAGGTTACAATGGGTAGAGGCACTGAAGACAGCTTGTACCCCAATGTATGCTACCAGCTACTCTATTATAACAGCATTAAAGTGTTTCCACACTCTTCTCCAGAAGGGCTGCAGTCAATCAAAACACTCAAATCCCTGTTCAGGGGAGAATTTTTTGTACTCCATGGTAAATGCAAGAAGTACATTTAGAAAGTGATTGAGAGTATATTTTTCAACAGTATTACTTATACCACACAGCAATGAGTACTAGGGAAGTAGGAACAAGCGCACTGTGTCTGCCAAAAGTAATTCTATAGTTCTCAACATTTCTCTTTACATACATGATAATAGATTGTGCTAAAAGTAATCCAGCTCTATTTAGCTCTTTTCAGCTCTAAAATTCTACTCTTTTTTTCCTTCATGGAATTTCTATGAGCAAAAAGAGGAACTTCAATATTCTTCCACATTCTCCACTTCTCCTCAGTATTAATTCACTGCATCACTGTAGTCCCTGTTCACATATCCACTTTTTGCTCTTAATCTATGCTTACAGCTTTTAATTTAAGATAGAAGCTTCTCCTCCATGCTTCTACAATACATATTTGAGTTCGTAAATATTACTTACGTGACACTGTAAACATAAGAAATACAAAAAGAAGTATTAGCTTTATGTATTTGATAAAAATGACCAGAAGTTTTTAAAGTCGTGAGGGAGTTTTATGATTGAAAAAAAACATTTAAAAAAAAAAAAAACAAAAAAAAACCAAAAAACAACGTTTTCTTTGAAAGTGTGGAAATGACAGCAACTAACCTAAACCCACACTGTATCTCAGTGCTGATGAGAAACCTAAGCTTTAGATTGAGTGGTTCATTTTACTATGAAAAAGACTGTGGTTTAATTGCGTTTGTATCTCGAAGGAACTACTGCAGAATCGTATTTGCCTTTTTTTTTTTTTTCCAATTAAAAATGCACCTAACATCAAATTAATACAAGTTACCATAATTTTTCAATTTCTTCAAGTGCTCCTTGAGAAACAAGGAAATATACAGCCAAGCAAGTGTAAGATGTGCCTCAGCTGCTGCTACTGAAAACCCTCTCTCTTGACCTAATCTTGAGTATAGCACGTTCACATTATTTTGCCTCTAGTTAGTATTCTCCAAGGAAATTTCTGATGCTGATTCTGAGCAGAAATTCAAACCCTGTTCCTGAGAAAGCTTCCTCATTTCAGAACTGAACAACATGCCTTTAAGAAATGGCTATATTTATGACTTTTCTTCAAAGAAAAATCTATCACTGTCCAAGCAGTATTTAAATGCTTTTAAAAAGCTGCAGAACAAAAACTGAAGAAAAAAGAATAAGCTGTATAAAGACAGAATTTTGGGGGGGGGGGGGGGAATATCTACTGTAAGGTAAACTGTTTCCTCTCAGATCTGCACAGAAAAGCACATTTTGTAGAACTGGCAAAAGAGGAGGACCTGCGTGACTTGAAGAGTACTACTGACAGGAGACACAGATTTATGTGCTCTATGACTTTTACATTTCCACTATTCAGAAACACATGGAAATTACACCTGGGAAAGAAGAAAAATGAACATCTGACCCATCAGAATTATGTGGCTAGACTCTAATGAATGCTGTGTTCATTTTACAGCAGCATAGCATGGGGAATAATTTACTCTAAGGGGGCAAGAAAGAATTGATTACTTCCTACACCATCAAAAATGCTGTTACATAAAAGCAATTGCCTTTGCTCATGGCAAAAGTATTCCTATTAATTTAAAATATTTTCTTAATAACCATTTCCCTTCAAAACATTCAGGGCTGTTCCTTCAGATGTAAAAACAGTTTTACAGTTTGCCAACCTAATTTACTATTTTAATACCCATCAGACGAATTTTTTTATAAAACCACAGCAACATTTACATTCAAAGTGCAAGCGAACGATGAGCCATGCACAGTTGTATCACTTCAAATGCATACAATACTAAATGACAAAGCACTGGTGTTAGGCAATACTGTCTCATACACGATATTAAATCTGTTTCATGTCATCCTGCTCCCCCAGCCCTACTGAGACACCCCCAGTCTCTAACCCCTACTTGGGTTAAGCACTATATTCAAACCTCCCTCACTCCATCTGCACAGAGGGGGTGGACTAGAGGCAATATAAGAAACAACACTGAAGTTTCTGTAAATCAGTGGATTGCAGTAAAGGTCTTACAGTACTATGAAGTAGCTGTGCTGTTGGGTAAGAGATCACATACTCCAGAGACAAAAGTAAATAAAAACTGCCAAGGTGAAACTAAAAAAAAAAAAAAAAAAAACCCAAAAAAACCAAAAGCAACAGAAGTATGACTCTCAAACAATTTAACATCAAATTTACCTGATGATTTTCCAGGTCTAATGAAAAAAGCAAAAACAAGCTGAAGGGGAAAAAGAAAAAAGAATACTTACAAATTTATAACCCTATCCAAGTGGTGCTTTGAGCACAACTGCTGGTTGTTCTTGTCTTGTTTATGCTGACTTTGTCCCAGCTGAAGAAACCTGTGGAAAGCAGCAGACAAGAGAATAAATCAAATAAATAAAAGAACGATTCCCCCAAAATTCATCAAATGAAAGAAGATGACACAAAAAATGAATCTTTAAGTCATGTTCTGTATATCAATGATCATGATCTACCTCTCTGATAAACAGAACGGATTTTTAAAAATCTACAGTAGGCGCATGCACAAACTCAGCAGCATCTTTCAGCTTGAAAAAAAGTTTGCCTATTAACTGGTGTCACCTAGTATGTCCAGGGATACAAACGGACCTCCATTCCTACGAAACAAGCAGCCTGCTAGGGCAACTTCCTATGTCTTTTTTTAAAAGCAAATAGCCTATGAGAAAACTCAGAAGAAGACAGAAAAGTTTCAGACTTTGGTTAGTCCTCAGCCAAATTCAATCTAGTTTATTCAGCTGAAATGCTCTTAGTCCAGATCTCTTATTTACAAGCACAACCTTTTGGGAGAACTCCCCCATCTCCAAATATTTGCTGGAAAACACTGAAAATGGAAAATAGTGTTATGACTTTTTTTCTTGGCAATGAATAGGAGCAAAACTAGTTAAGCACTAATCTTACTCAGTCTAAGAGGAAAAATCAGTTTCAAATATATGCAAATGTAGTTTTCCCACACTTAAACTCAGTTTGTTCACTCTCCAATACATCCGTGGCTACTGAAAACAGAAGTAAATGTTAGTTGTGATTTAATACTTCAATTCTCTGATGTAGAGGGTCTTTCCTAATAGTTTGCTTCCATCTGCCTTAAAATAGTCTTACTGGTTTATTCCAGAAATATTTACTACATTTGAACAGGGGACAGTTAACAGTGCAAAAGCAATTGCATGGAAGAGTGTATAGAAGATAAAATGGCCAATATATTCCTTAAGCAACTTATTGTGGCTTTTCTTTCTGCTCCATTCAGATTCTATTCTGTAGAAACAAAAGTCTCAGAAACATGCAACATCACTTTGGATGTTGAAGGAATACCTACATTTCTAAATGTAAAAATTATAAGTGGAAATTAAGATAATTAAGATATTCTGGTGCTGGAGTTTACTACTGAAACAAGCTTAATCAAAAGGAAACCAAAACCAAATAAAGGCAAACCAAAAGTATATTTTAATTAATTGCTTCAAATTATCCAATATTCTGAAATGAACAAGGCCCAGATTAACACAAGCAACCAGACATCAGTAAGATACTATGCACAGCTGATCTGCAGTACACATCCTCAAATTATCTGAAGGACTTCCTCTCCCTTTCAACCTCAACCAATCTGGGCTTCTGTGATTTCTATTTTGATGAGAATTAACACAAGCTATCTCAGTGAAAACGTGCTGTACAAATTCAAAGTACTTCTCATTTGCATATAGAATTAATGTAGATCAGTCAATGTAAAATAGCCTAACCTGAGGTACTTTAAATCTGCAAGTACCTGATGCTAAAGAAAAAACATACATAACATGTCCAATGATGTCAACTAGTCAGTATCTTGCATCTCCATTTCCCTTATTACAATAATAGAAAACGAGTTGAAGCAGGAACTGTAATCCTACTGTGAAATAAATTGCTATTCTCAAACAATGTACATTGTAATAAAGGATGTCAGTGAAATCTATACTTTCCACATGAGACCATAAATAGCACTATGCGTTGTTAGCTAAAAGAGGTAAAGAATCTGTAATTGTCATATATTTTTTAAACAAGCATTATTTGAGGAAAATAAAATAAATGCAATCTTTTTTTTGTCTTGGTATGGATGGGGAGCTAAAAAGCCCCCATGAAGTTTACAGTGTTACGGTAACAATAGACTGAATGTCCAGCCTGAAAAATGATTAAATGGGAAGTGGCTGCAATTCTGGATGTTGTCATGAAGCTGTTCATCTGCATAAAGGGACCTGTAGTAGACACCAGCTAGCACTGGGCCATTTGCAGAACAATAACTATGCAGTATACCAAAGAGTAATTGTCAAATTGGCATCCATTTTCTAGTGGTTAAAAATAAAGAACCAAAGTTAGAGGCATAAGGGAAGTTAAAAATTTCAGAGATAATGAGAAACATCCTCTTCAGCCCTATTCAAGTGTACTATCTTCAAATTACTCAGCATGTGGGAAATAGATAGAAACGGGAATTTAACTGAACTAAAAAGTGCAAGAAGATCTACTGCTAAAGAAAAATTAACAGAAAAATAAAAAGATGTTTTGAGAGGATTAATGAACAAAGGATTAACCCTCACATATCACTAAATGAGATGATATCATAGTGAATAAAAACCTCCTTCACAAGTTGAAGAGGTTTCAAGTAAACAAGATAATCACTGCTATTACACATTAGAAAATGGAAATAAATGTACACAAGCCCCTTTCAAAGCATGCCTCACAAGTGTTCAACATACAGTGTTTTTCTCAGATGATGCATTAGTTTTCTTACACCCCTTTCCTCAAATCCCATCAATCGTATGTTCTAAATAGGTGTTTGAAGCACTGGTTTATTAAGCAAATGTTATTGTTTTGCATTTCTGGTGTCTTGCATAGGCAATCACTCTCTTGACAACAGCAATACAAACCTTTAGGAAGAAAAAGGGTCTTCAAATTGGATCTAAATTTTCCCAAGAGATCTCCAGGATTGAAATCCCATTATTCTGACTAATTTTTAAAGAAAAAGATTACAGTTCAGGAAAGAATCACCTCTACCAGGAAACTGAACAAGTAACTTTCTGATTCCATTCTAGTTCATCTATTACTGAAATTATTCTGGTTCAGTTTTGGTTTGAGCTAACTCAAAAGGTTCAAACTTCAAATTTCTGATTTAACAAAAAAAAAAATTAAAAAATTTGAACCAGCTTCTTTTTGATTTCAGTCAAAATATTGAGGAAAGAATACGATATACTGATATCAAAGAAAGAATGTAAGAACAATAGCATTAAATGCACATCTTTTAACAATGGTAACACATAGCACTTCGTATGGGGTTAAATTCAGAAACAGCACTCCTGAAACAATGGGAGTCACTACTTTTTCTTGGAGAAGCATACCATTAATTTGCTGATCACTCTTGAGGAGCTGACAGTTCATGGCTCCTGCAGGAATGGTGGTAACTGTCTTACAGAGGATAAAACTCCAAGTTACCCTTGAATAAAACCAGGTTTTGTGTAGCTGGAGATCAGAGGTAATACCTGATGCTTTCCCACCAACACTTACCTCCAACTGCTCACAGTAAGCCAGCAGCTCCCAGCTCCTGAGGAGAGCCTGCAGGTGCTGTACAGCATGTGGCCTCGCACTGTAGGGATTTACCTTAAAGTGTAGAAGCTGAGTGGGAATTTGCCCGACCACCTTAGGAGCTGTGTTTTGTCTTGTACTTTGCTGTATCTCACTCACTTCCAGTAAATATGCTTTGAATTCACAAATACATTTATTAAGAACAACTGGCTGTTCATAATGTGGTGTTTAACAACACATTATCACACACACTATGCTTAGCGCTGTGCATATATATATATACACACACAGAGGCACAAGTAAACCCACATGCCACATATACTTGCACTTCATTATTTCACGCAACTCCAATAATGACAAAGGCCAAATGGAGTTCCTCCTCTCCTGAAATTTACACTGCAAATATCTGTCACTTCCATATCCATGCTTCTATAGTGCAAGTTACTCAGAACACTTTGCTCAACTTTTCTCCTCATAACCTGCCATATATTTCCATAGCAATCCCAAGATCTCCATTAAACCCCACAATTTTTCTATTTCAAGGTCAAAAGGCCAAAATACTTCAAGGAAAAAGGCTACATATTATTCAGAAAAATAATTTTCCTTGACCATTTAAGTCACAAAACCATTTAAATTTGAGGAAAAATTAACACATCTCTATAAATAAGACATTATGTTAAAAGAGACTTAACTTCCCTCAGTTAGCATGCATTTTTATAGAAGAAGCTATTTCACGAATGAATGATATTAATTAGCATAATTCAACATTTGAAAAATGCAAAAACCACAGATTACACAGCTTAGAACCATGAAACCACTCCTCATATGGAATTTGTTTATTAATTTCTAGAACTGTATTATGTGATAGGTATTTCTACTGAAGCATCCTTCATTCAATTGAAGTTCCAAATTTCGCAGAGACATCTCCGTAACTTTCACTGAAATCAGAGTCAACACAGACATCTGAAAACAGTTTGATTTTACAAACAGAAAAGTGTATATATCCAAATCTGTCTAAAAAAATATAATTTAAATAAATGTAATCTAGAGCAACACTTTGACAAGCTACATTTAACTAGTTCCAATTATGTTTTACTGATTACCACTGGAAATTTATCTCACCGAGTGTATATTGCAAGATCCTCTTCTGAAGGAACATCTGAAAGATTGACTCCATATACATCTTTTGTTGATTGCATTACATTCTGGAATATAAGAAGAAAGGTTCATGCTGAAAATACCATAACAATGTTCAAAGAAATGTTTGGTTTCAAACAAAGAATTCTTTCTAAACTTGAAAATATTTTCAAAAGTGCAGGCAAAACCAAACAAGTTTCTCATATCCACAGTAATCTTGGCTTGTACATGTGTTTGGTTGTTTTTTTTTTTTGGTGTTTTTTTTTGTTTTTTTTTTTTTTTTTTTTTTTTAATTGATTGGAGTTTTTGGTTTTGTGTTTTTTTTAATTAAAAAAAATATTCAAAACATTTGTTCAACAAATAAAGGATTCTTGAAAGGTTACATCAGATAAAACAACATATTAGGCTAATAAACTGTATTTCCAGGATATATATAATGATGTAGGTATTAAATTCTGCTCCGTGTTGAAACTTAATATAGAATAAACCATATTCATTCCGAACATGCTCCCACATTTGCCTTCACATTTCCTGCTGTCAGTTCTGAAATAATTACAAACCTCAGGTTGAACAAAACTATTTTTATTTCATACATTACAAAATCATGTCAGTCAACCATAACAAGGATCCAATGCATATGTAATGCTTCACTAACAATGTCTAATGATTCAGTGTTGAACTGAGGGGGTTTACTGACAAGACACGTGACTGCAAGTCAACTGTAAAAATATTTTTCTTCTCATTTAAAGAGATCCAAAGTCAAAGAACAACTTTAGAAATGTATGTGCTGACCAGAAGTATTAAAGCATTTCATTACTGATTTCTGTGAGATGTGAACAGAAAGGAACTAGCTGTTTGGGTTCTTTCTGAAGAGAAAGCTTCCATAAATACTGTGCCCTCAGAAATAACACATCTAAGGGAAGCTTTGAATTTTTGAAGAGAATAGATTTAGAATGGGCAGGCAGACATTAGCAATAACCCAAGTTAATTGCTAAAACAGCAATTCAGCATAACTGAAGAGGTAACACTTTTCAGCACTGCAACCTTAATAAGCAATGACACAAATTAACAATGCAAATTATGACTAAAATTCAATCTATGAAAATCTGCTAATAAATTGGAAAATATTTGTTCATGTGCATTACTGAAAGAATCAGAAGAGCTCACCCAATTGCAAGCCATTAAAATCCAATATTATTTTAAATCTTACTTTGTTTTTACATGCATCTTTCATTTAAGCATCTTAAAAACCTAAAAAAAAAAAAAGTATCTTAGGTCTGAGTGTTGAATTGTGTTCAATATACAGATGGAAAAACTGTGCAATGGTAAGAATAAAGAATAAAATTTCAGGTTAGATTTTTGTTAAAGAAAAAAAACAACAAACATCTAGAAACAATCTGATTTGCTCTGCCAGGTACTCTGTTATTCAGAGATGATGGAAAATTTTCAGATAAAATATCTTGCATAGACAGAAACAAATGTACGTGTACTGGCATGACAATTAAGCCAAATTGCCCAAAATAATACTATGCTTTCTTAGTTATTTTATTTAAAATGCTTTATTAAGTTTAGGAAGAAGACAGTGCTGTACAGAAAGCTGAAAAATACATTATATCTAAGAATACATAACCCTAGGCTAAAGACTGAATAGATAAAAATTTGAACTGTAGTAGAAAAAAAGGTAGCTTTATTCTCTGTTCATTATCAGACATTGTATTTTACACTGATTGAGGTCATAAATACTGAAGTTTCTTTAAAAGTGATAATGTACACAAGCACAGCACTAAAAACATTTAAATTGGTTATGACTAAAAAAAAAAAACCAAACCCATGAACAGGCAGAAAACCCAACAAACCCAAAATAGCATAAGTATTTTCCAAATTTGTATAGTCTCCATTAGCATACCCTTCTGCTAAGACATTTTCAGTGATACCCAAAACGGATATCTACAGGAAAGAATTTGAAGCAATGTTACATGAATTACAAATTAATATTTTCATAAAGATTAGCACCAAAGGGACTGCAACTGAAATACAGTTTTATACACTGGGGAAGTTTTTGAAAAATATTATTTTTTGCTATGTTTCACTATTACACAGTAACAATAACAGCAAAGTTTTATAAGCAGTTGTGCTAATATCTACACAAAGGAATTACACTGGAGACCTTTTTCACTTAATTTCTCAATGCTTTACTTCTGACTGTTCTATAACATTTAATGGGCTTTTTCTTTAAGGAAATGTGAATTTTAAGTCCATGATTAGCCTTCTCGCCTGCCACAATAATTTCTTACCTCTGTGATTTTTGTATTGTCTCCTGCATCAGTCACTTTTACTGGAGTTGAACGCTGTGACACAGCACCTTCATCTTCTTTGTCTGTCCCAGAATCATCTTCGGAACTACTTGAAACTGCTTCCTCACTTGGGGGTGGAGGAGCACTAGCAGCTGTTTTGCGCTGCAGCACAGTTTCTTCTCTATTACTTTTGTTCCTATTATGAAAAGCAGCGCATATTCATGAAATTAGTATGATATTAACAAGTATTTAAAATTCCCAATTTTGGTTACAACCTTATTAGGGAAAATGAGTTCTATCCTCTGGAGCAACTTCTTGCTAATCTTTTGAAACTCCCAATTGATTTACTTTTCTTCAATCTCTTCTTATTTCAGAGCATTTGAAGAAAGCTCAAAGGATCATGTCAGCTTTTCTCCATCAATTCTGTTTTCTTATTTAAATCCCTTCCCCAGACTGAATGAATAAAAAGGAATAAAAATTCATTGAGACATAACGTCTTTGGATTTGATCTGGGAAAGCTTCACTTTCTGGCTTTCTTAATCTGGGGCCCCGAAATCTTAATTATAATGTCACTTTTCCACCTTCCTTTTCCATACCTCTCCCCTCAACTGAGATTTTTAATCAGCAACATTTCTTTGTGTGGCATGCATTTCTTCCTCTAGAAATTCCAGGCAATACAAAGAGCAGCCTTATTTGCTAGAACTGTTCAAGATACAGCGTCAATATTCAATAGACTGACGCTGAGTTTAACTGTACAAACTATAAAAGGTATACATTATTTTACCCATCAGAAATTGTACCACCCTTAATCCTCTACATCCTTTCCTACTGGTCATAGATGGGTATGTAGTTGCACTTTCAGACACTGTCACAACCTTTCAGGGACTCTGGAGAAAGAGGGACTGGAAGACAGGTAATTAATATATTTTACACAAATATATTCTGGAAACAGGGAAGCCACACCTCCTTACTGAGGTTATTGTCCATATATACATTGACACTGTGTGCGATGTACTCTGAAAGAAAGCCCTAACGGAAGACAGCAGCTTGCTAAGAGGCTTTGACAACAGCATGCAGTTTGGTGCAAATGCTGTTTTGAATCATAGGTCTAATGTTCTTATCAGCAAATGCACGGAGGTCCTCAGCATCACTTGAGCTCTAATGGAGTATATCATGACTGTCACAAGAACTCCACCCTTTGCAGTCAAACTCATATAGCAATTTATCCCTGTAGTGAATTAGCTAAACTCTATATGCTTTAGGAACACATACGAGCAAGTAGGAGAATCCTCCCAAAGGTTCTTAATCTGAAAGCATACCCTGCCCACAAGGACTTTAATATATCAGAATAATTCCTACAGATGGAACAAATACCTTAGGGGAGAAAACACTACAGGCAAATTTAGTTTCTAGTTACACAGAAACTGACATCTCGTTAGACTGAAATTTACAGACAGCTATGAAGACATACTGCATTCTTTTTAGAGAAAATTAAGGCTGCCTTCCCTGCTTTTCTAAATGATGTAGAGGTCACAAGAAAAACAGTCCCTTCTGACAGCTGCAGAATGAAGTAGGTAGGCAAAAACTGGCAAAAGTGATAGCCCCACCCCCAACACATACTCAGAAGGTGGCCAAAATCTAATTGCTCTAGGGAACCAGAACACTCACAAAGGCAAAGATACCACATCTTCCAAGAGCTAAATATAGGTAAGGTGGATGACTGAAACCATCTTTTACCCCACTGTACAGCCAATGCATGAGAAGCCTTAGGAGCAATACCCAAGGAGCCCTGGAACATGGCTTTGATCTAGCTGATTCTTTATCTGGTAAAAATCTCTAAAAATCGCAGTGGAGGGCCTGAAGCAAAGTGCCTGAGAAAAAACGTATAATGGTCAAGTATTTAATGGAATATCTGTCGAGAAATTAGATAACCCAAAATCTGACATTATGTCAATGCAGAAGAATAAAGCTTATCCTCAAAGTACCCATAAACTCACAATTGACACAGAAATAAACTGAAGAACTGCTGAACAGTCATTCCAGTTATTCCCAGAGAATTCCTATCAGAAGAATGAAATTAAATTCTACTCGTGATGTGCATAGTCTACTCTCAACATTTACTGAGAGTGAGTCCCTTGGGATCAAGGCACAATGGACATCATTTATGAGACAGTGAAATTTTGTAGCTTTTTGCAGAGCAACAAGTCTGCAGATGAACTTACAATGTTGTGACAGCACAAGTTTAGTCATTACTGACAAAAGGCCTCCTTAATATGAAGTATCAAAGAGAGAATGAACTGGTTCAGGAGTAATCCATATCGCCCTTGTGTGGTACAGCAGACCAAACACAACAACAGAATGCACAAAGTAACAAAGCAAGTTCAGGATGCAGCTAAATGAAACAATTCATTCGTCCAAATAACTGTTGGTGAATTATTTTATATAACGTTATCTGTAAATATTTTAGTGACATTTTTTAATCAACAACTAAGCTGAAATTGGCACTGGCATTTATTGAAATTTTGGGTTATGTTCTATTATTCAAAATTAACTTTCTTTTTTTTTAAAAAAAAGACAGACAATACATGCATTCCTGTCACCTCCAATAGAAAATACAGTTGCCACCAGTATTATGATGATTACACAAGATGAGCAAATTCTAACAACATCTGTATCTTTATTCTAGACAAAATTTTCTCATGGGTTTCACTTTGAGCATAAGAAAATAGGCAAGATTAAGCAAGTCTGAATAAAGAATTCCCAGTGTCAAGTAAGAATCTCACATTTGATATGATTTTCAAAGTATACGATTCTACACTGTAACACCAATGATTTATTTCCTATGTAACAGAAAATATGCTACAAAGACACAAAGAGCTTACACATTTGCATTACTAATTCACTACTATTAAAGCTAGAACAAAATTTTGTATTTCAGACTTACTCCAATACTGATTTTCCAGTTTCATCAGGTTTACGAACAGTAAATGGACTTGGATCAATCCCTACATTCTTAGGCATAAAGTCTCTGGCAAAAGAGAAAGAAAAAACTGGCCATTAGCAAAAATTTGAAAACTTTCTGGAAGAGTCACCTCTAACATCTACCTCTGAATTACAAAAAAATAGATATAAAAATAGATATCAAGTTCTAACTTCATCATTACCAGTTACAGTCATGTAAATGTATCCCCCCAGGAATTTAAAATCTTTCAATTGCATTTAGTCCCATGAAACAACTGCAAATATTATCACTTGCCAAGGAGGCTCAAGCAATCTGCTCCATTCCCTGCAGAAGAAGCCCTGTAACTCAGCTACATTGTTTTCAAAATGCTGCCAACACTCAAATTGGGTCAAAAAACTATATGAAACATAATCTGCGTGTAAGTCTTCAGCTACAGCATGATTAAGATTATTCTGAGAATATCCAGCTGATTGCTGCCAACAATAAAACAAACAAAACGACAACCAAAACTATCTGGCCAGCTGTGAGAAGCTGATAAACTGAAGAAAACAATTGTAAAATGAAAGCAGAACAATTAGAAAATAATCGTTCTGAAGGAAACCTCTGTGATTCGAGTCCTCAGAGAAAAGCTCATTTCTCAGTCTTCAAGTGCCCAAACATTTGGTACACCATAATGGAAAATAGTTGGAAATTTAAATGCAATCTCAGAATTTTTTACAGTAGCATTTCCATTTCAATATTGTGATTTAGTTTCTACGCTTTCTAAATTTGTAGCTGAAATAAAGTCCCCAGAAAATACTCGCCAAAACTCATGGTGTTATACAGAGGTAACCAAAGACATCAAACATACAGTTAATTCACAACAAATCAACTTCCAGTTAAAGATTTATAGTCACAAAACAACCCAATATACCGTGTAGAGTTTGTCATTGCCAAGCAAAAAGTCTCATCAAAACTGCTCAACTCATATGGCCGAAAAAACTCATTGTGTATATCAATTTCCTCTTCATACTTGTGGAATTTCTTGACTGTCAACTTGCGTCTGTTTTCAGGACATGCCACTGGGGAAAAGAAAAATAAAATAATCTTTTACTAACAATTACTGACTCTGCAAAAATCTAAACAAATAGCAGCCTGCTTACCTAGCCACCCTAATGGGCATTTTCCTACAAACATTCCCTCTAAGACAGGAAAATATGACATAAAGAAGATGCATAGCACATCTTTAATAAATATCATGATCAACCATCATAAATTGATTTCCCTTCATGATGTCAATTCCTAATAAAACTGTATCCCAGAGAAATAAAACACACCAGCTATATCCTGCAACAGGAATGCAACCACCAGCATAGACTATAAATATTTGTTAAATATAAGTTAATAAGTTTTAAAAAAAAAAAAAAAATGAAGTGTACCCTCACACATAACCATATGGAGGCCAAGTTTTAGCCAGTTAGGTGTCTTGCATCCTGCAGTTAAAAATATCATAGTTCACTGGGGGTAGGTGGGAGGGGGAATAAACAAAAAAGGTATTTAGCAATCACTACCGAAACATTCTTTTTTTTTTTTTTATTTTTAGATTTGGGATCTAAACCAGTTAAAAAGCATTTGTGACCAAAACTTCTTTTTGTGAGATGCACTGTAAGGCAAAGAGCAAATGTAGTTCCTACCTTCATCAAAAGGAAGAGGTAAATGCTTTAGCACACCTGTAGTCCACCAGTAAGTATAACTGCGCAGAAAAAACAGACACTCAATAGATCATACAGGTTTGATTTGTATCCAGTCTAAACATTTACACATAACAGCTACTACCAAGCCACAGAATGTCACTTCAGTCAACATTTCTTTACAAATCAAGTATGGATAGACGATTTATTTCAACAGGCCCTCTTCATACTAGTTTGCTTTCAGGTCATGAAATCTAAAAACACATGAATGTCAATATAGGTATAGAGGGAAGAGTGGACTGTATCAGGTGCCTACCTCTACAGTACAGAAAGTTAATCACTCAGTACATGTAAAAGGTATTTACGTATTTCTCTTGTTTTGGTCTTCAAAAGAAAAAAAAAAAAATCACTTCCTACCCCACCCACCACTTGTCATTCAGATACTAAAATTTAGGAAAAGGGTATGAAGAAATGAAGGTCAATGATAAAAACCAGAAGACTGTCAAAGCAGCCAACTTCTACACTCAAAATTTACTTTAATGTCCTTTCTCAATTACTCTGACAGTTTCTTCTGTTTCATTACTTCAGATGAAAAGAAAGACATTTATCTTCATTGATTTTCTATTTCAAATATGTACGTATTAACAATGTTGTAAGGGCTGTAAATCAGAGCATCATGCACTACGCCCAGAGGTAGACCTGTTAGTGGGACTTAGCAAATGGTGGAGAATGGGCGGGGCAGCACACTTTAATTATATGAACTATATATGCCAGAGAAAGAAAGGAATGAGTTATGCCTGACAGTCCCATCTCTTCTTGCAGTACTATATCAGGTCATGGTAGCAAGCCATTTTCTCCAGTACTTTCAGAAACTATGCAGACATACCCAGTTTTGATGGGTATTTTTTTTCAGAAATGGTAAGTAATATGGTAACAGAAAGTCTCCTTTTCCATATTCACTGTCCCTTCATGTGAATCACAACTTATATAAAAAGTAGTATAGGAAACTCATTATGAAACCTCTTCATTCTGAGGGAGAGACAAATACAATACAGGAAATGCACTGAGAGTAAAAAGATGTTTCAATGACAGGAAACAACATCTTCCTTCTTTCTCTATCCTTGATTTCATTATGAGTTTTCATTATTTCCTTTGTTGTTGTGCCTAAGGAATACAAAAGAGGCACTGCACAGAGAGGCAGGAAAAAGATACACAAAGAATTTGTCCAACAGTTTGATAGAAACAAAAAATTACTAGGAAGAGCTTTTTTCACCTTACTACTTATTAGATGGAGGTGTCATTTTGCTTGTATAAGAAAACATCCTGGTTGTAAATTATAAGCGCTCAGAATTCTGGCCAGAATGAATAATTAACAAATAAATGAAGAACATCATCAATTTATTAAGATGCTCCGCCTCATTGGAGAACGGTATCTGTGACTAGCAGACACAGTTTTACAAAGTAAATGATGAAAGGGAGTCCAGGACATTTGTATATTTGAATATACCAGATGACTTAATTTTTGACATAATGTTCAGAACCAGTAGGCAATAAAATTATAGTTGCGTGTTTCATGCGTGCATGAAATAGCACTTGGTTGTATAGCTGAGATGAGCTAGCACTCAGAGAAACCTCAGGAGGCAATAAAAAAAGGACTGAAATTTAAAAATTCTTATACCAGCTGCCACGATGGGTTAATGGAATAAGCAGTCAACAGGGCATGAATACACTGCTTAAACGCTTGCAATTTTCCCCAGACAAAAATCTAAATTCAGATGTTCAGATCTGCCATTTGTAACAGAGCTTTAAGACTCACAGAATGAACAGAGATACAAACAGCAAAATTCATGAGAGATGGTTTAGCTAACAAGTCTAGTACTGTTCTTTTTCTTAAAATGGATTTTTTTTATTTCCTTACACACGCAGTATTTACAATCCTTAGCAAAATTATTCCATATTGTATAGCGCTCTAAAATTACTTTAAAATCTTTACACTTTAGTGCTAGTTCTTCTGCATATTACTGCACAATTACAGTGGAATGTAAATGAAGAAAAATAGTCTAGACATGGCTGAAAGGAAGGTAGAAAATCATGGGCTTCTCGGTATGCAAAAAGTCAAGAGGAGGGCCACGAGGATGATAAGGGGACTAGAGCACCTCCCCTATGAAGATAGGATGAGAAAATTGAGGATGTTAGCCTGGAGAAAAGAAGACTGGTTGAAGACCTCATAGCAGCCTTCCAGTACCTGAAGGGGACCTATAGGGATGCTGGGGAGGGACTCATTACAGACTGTAGTGATAGGACAAGGGGTAATGGGTTCAAACTTAAACAGGGAAAGTTTAGATTGGGTATAAGAAGTTCTTTACCGTAAGGGTGACGAGGCACTGGAATGGGCTGCCCAGGGAAGTTGTAAATGCTCCAATCCCTGGCAGTGTTCAAGGCCGAGTTGGACAGAGCCTTGGGTGGCATGGTTTAGTGTGAGGTGTCCCTGCCCATAGCAGGGGGGTTGGAACTAGATGATCTTAAGGTCCTTTCCAACCCTAAGTATTCTACAATTCTATGATACACAACTGTAGATTAAGTACATTACACACACACAAAAAAGTTATCCTCATCACCTAATCTCAAATACAATAATTTACTAAATCTAACCATCAAAAAATACACTTGCATACTGCTTAATGAGATATTGGTAACTGTACTTTGGTAAAATAGTGAAGGCCTTTCACACTGCATGAGAGAATTTTATATTAAATGAAACTTCTTTTTCTAGTAGAACAGGAAATCAACCTACTAAACCAAAACCTTCAAAACACCAAATATCCAACATTTTTTGTAATCTCTTCAAAGTCTGGGTGTTCCAGGTTTTTTTTTTTAAGTTTTTATTAAGTTTTATAAGTTTTTATAAAAACTTAAAAATCAATAAGCAAGTGTCTGACAGGCTGACCAAATAATTTTGTTAACAACACAATTTTTTTAAGGTTTATTAAAGCAATACCAAACAGAAAAATGAACCGCAAAATACCTTCGCTTGGCCTGTGACAGACTGAGGGTGTTCTTGTGATGCAAATAAAAATCAGTGGGAAGTTCCCAGAGATGTGGTTTTCCTTCAGTAGGCTTGAATACTCCCAGAAAGAGATTGATAGAATCTTGCCTGTCTGCATCTGTTAGACAAGAGGTATATTTAACACCAGGAACACTGCAGAGCACAAGCTCATTCAGACAGCTTGTTTATATTTACTCCTCACAGAGCGTGTATTTCCCATGACTTCTACAGGGACCTCTGGGTTTCAACCACCATAATAAAACTTCCTTTAGACCTGAACTTCTGCCACACACGGGGGTGGTACCAGTGCTGCCTCTCTCCTTGGCTTCTCTCACAAGGAGCTGAGGCAGCAGCTCTGCTTAGTGGCTTTGCAGAAGCAAGACATCATGCAGTCTCCCACCTCTGCATATATATGTATGCATGAAGCATGTGCTTGTATTGGAGAGTCTGACATATGATGAACTGACTGCATTTTAACTTTATTAAATCATTCCTCTGTTAATTAAACAGTATCCAGACAATACACAGGTTTCCCACACAACACACAAATTATGAATTCTTTTGGGTTTTCTAGCCAAAATATAATCAGTAAAATGATTAAACTTCACAAACACTTTCTAATAATTTGGGCTTTTTTTTTTGTTGGCTTAAGTTATCAACTTCTCTTGCCATATTCTAAACTTCACCAAGGCCAGTGCTAAAATCCAGTAGTTACATACCACTGTAGATGAAGCAAGACAAGAAATGTTCATTTGTATTTTAAAACCACTCTTGCTACTTAGCTGCAGATAGGAAGAGTTGCAACAGAAATGAGGAAAAGCTGGAGTCAGATGAGGGCTTGGGGGTAGTGAACTGTGCTAAAGAACTTTGCAATCAGAGTCCTAGGGGCAGAGGAAGGTTTAAATGCACAGGAGCTTCAGATAAGGGACTATTTGTGCCCTGAGGAGTGAGCATGTGGAAAGCCTTTGTCTCCACTTGTTTGCACTTCAGTAATCACCAGACAGGCATAGTTCAGAGTAGTTCAATAGACAGTGTTACTCCTTAAGTTCTTTCCGTATTTCAGAAAAAATATTATTACAGTTGAGCGTCCTTACAGCAACACACTGCATCAAAAAGACAAACTGAAGTCTCAGTATATCAGAAAGCAAGCAAAAGAAATAGGCACAATCCACAAAGCAGTGGTATGACAGCAAGGACAAAGTTGGTTCCTGTCTACCACTGAAGTTTCAGTCAATATCTTTTTCTCTCCAGAATTCAAATGTCTCTTTTCCTCTGTGCAACATATAATATTTTTTACAGGGAATTAAGCAAATGAAGTGCTATGTAGAAATATGGTGACAATATGATTATAGGAAAGTATCCTATTTTATGGAAGCGTATGAATACGAAGGTCAGTATTTGCAAGTGGAATCTTCTGTTTAAACAGTCACAGGGTGAAAAACAGGTCAAGGCACCAGGAAAAGGGAAGAAGGCAAGATTCTGGATGTTACCAGGCTCCCCTCCCCTACTTGAGGACCTTTCATCTAGAACCACTTTTTTCTTCCTTTTCTATCCACTTATAATCCCTTACAGACATTTCTACTGTCCCTCCAGAGCACTCTTGCAGAAAGATACTTCTTTTATTTTCTTTCTTGCTCCTCACCTTTTCAATTTTCTAGGTGGATCACTTTATGAACATTAACTCTTCTACACAGTAATACTTAAAAGCATATGTAGGTCCTTATGGTTTGTAGGCCATATTGTTTCTGCAATGTAGTGTTACAGTTTAACCAAGACATAAGGAGAGAATAAGGAAGGCTGGGAACAGTGCAAGAAAACTATGCAAAACTCAGTAAAAAGGTCTAGAAAAAACAAATTAAAAGATTGTTAGAGACACAGAATTAAAAAGAAAGGAAAAATCAAAAGTAGTAACATGTATTTCTTCTTGATAAACTATTTGTTTAGTGGTTTAAAGAAAGTGCCAAACAAAACCCAAGAAAGCTCTCCAAGCATAGAAACTGGAGGAGCCCTAAAGACAAAATTAATTAACATGAGCAACAGGTTAAAATTGATCGTAATTTCTGAAAGCTAATGGCAGAGATAAGCCTCCATTGTTCATTTACCATTGTTTCACCTACCAGGGGCAGAAGGTATACTGACACTGTTAACTAAATAACTATAAAACAATGAAAGTAAACCAAGATTATTCAGTTAACAAACTATGTCACTACTTATATGACAGATGCTAAAATTAAATAAAACTAAATTAAATTTCTCCTCTTGAAAACAGCTTGAATTTAAACTCACACCAACTGAATTAACTAATTTGTTGTCTGAAATGGTCAATAGCACCAGTTTATTAAAGCATTCTTACCTTGCTCCACTGCAAAAGAAAAAAAGACTGATGTTCAAATGTTACACTGCAAAAGGACTCCAACTCTCTTTTGCGTTTACTGTTTCATTTGTGCAGTTGTGTTTTTAAATTTAACAGAAATACAGGACATTTATCAGAAAAATGTCAATATACTGTCTTACTTCTCAACTTACAATTTTAAAGTAGGCAAAAACCCTTAGCATTAAAGATTCTTCGTATGCAAGTCTTCAAGCAGGCACAAACATGTGACTGGAGAAGCAGATAGTTAACCAGAAAGGTGACAGTCCTCCCCCTGCCTTATTTTAAAGGTTGAACAATTTTATGACTTAACTTTGAACAAAAATAATGAAAGCTTTTGTCTTTCTTTGAAATGCTGGGCAAAGAAAACAGGATATTGAGCTTTCCAGATCAATTTTCTTATTTAGATAGAAAAAAAAAATCTGTTCTCAAAAGTAAATAAGAATCTGTCAATGCACTGTGGAGCACAGACAAAAGCACAAACAAGTTTTCTCCCTTCATTGTTAGCACCAAACATTCTAATTATGTACAAGCAAGTACAAAGACTGAACTGCAATGTACGTGTATACTGGCACATTTTTAAGACCATTCGAGAAAACAGGAACTGAAGGGGCCATTTAATTGAATTAGTCTAAAATAATCTACTGCTCTCAATCTGAGTTTGCAACTGCAGTACATGACAAATTACTAGTCATGAGATATTCAACACAATTGTGACTGTAATGTCTCATGACTAAAAGGTTATAGTAATTAAGTTTACTTTTATTGAACACTACGAGGTAGTTTGGTATACCCAGTCTTGTTTGAGGATAAATAAATTATTCCAGATTCCAGAAGCTTATTATGCATGCTGCAACTCTTAGCACTGAAGTCTGCAATGTCACGTTACTTTCTAAAAGGCATAAAAGCTATAAAAGTATTATTTGGAATACCATTTCCTAACTCCTGACAATCACAAATGAAATAAAAATGTTAAAATTCAACTAATCAGAATGCTGGCCAGAGAGGGTGTTGAAGAAACACCTATATTCTTATCTAGATTACGTTCTTTTTTTCAGTACAACTCATTTGCTTATAAGCAGGCTTCTTTAAACCAAAAGTTGACTACCCAAAATACACCATGTCCTCTAATATTTTGAAATGCTATAATTAAAAACATGCATGAAAAAAGTCAGAATTTTTGCCTGGCCCTCAGATTTTTATTTATTTATCTTTGAAAGTATGTAACAATATTAAGTTACATACTTTAGAAACTCAATCTTGTTCTAAAAATGCTTCCTTCATCTCTGCTTTTTACAAAACTTTCAAGAATAAAATGATCTCTCTCAATGTGTCACATTAACAGGCTTGCAGATGACACCTGAACAGGCAATGTTGCAGAATGGACCTTTAAATTTCATACAAAAAATTCAGTAAATATGATATTGAATGCCATGTTTCAAAAATGCAATCTTCAAATACAAGAAATGTATAAAGTACCAAAAATACATGCCTCAAACACATTCAAAACCAAAGCCATCAGTAAATTGGGGAAAGTGTGCAACATCTTTATGAAAATTTCATTGTTCATACAGACCTCATTAAAGACTGTTTGCATACTCAGCTACAAGTTCACCAGGTGATAAGGTGGACTCTTTTATCGTGTATTCCTTCTTTTTGCAACACCTTTTCCAGGACAGATTCTTTTATTACTAAACCATATGTATAGCATGACTATCCTTGTAAGCAGACCACAACCCCAAATGTGGATCTAGAACTTTGCTCAAGCTTCCATCTAACTGTTTAAGCGGCTAGCATACAAGTAAACAGCTTCAGAGATTTGTTCCATCTTGTACTATTGGTACAGGTGATACCCTGCAAGTGTGCTCCCTTTTGCTCATAAGAATTGAGGAAGTCATGCCTTATTGCCACTGCAAACAACAAAAAACAGTATCACTGAAATAAACAGGCTTGCCATTTCTCATCTGATTTGGGCATATATGACACACAAATTACATGACCTACATACAGAAACAGTACTTTAACGACTGTGCACTCACCTTTCATTGCATACACTAACAAAACCAGTAAATTCAGCCCAAGAAAACAGAGGCTAGTGATGTATTTCTAGCCAGCGTTCAACTTACTGTTTACAGTTCATATAGTTTCTATATAAGTGCAGTCTACTGGAAGAAAAAAAGCTACATCCTTCCTTGGCTATGCAGCTTTTGTGAAAAACAGTAATAGAGGACTGGCACAAAACTTAGAACACAGCAGCACTCAATGTTTGTCATCTTGACATTTCTTAGACTACAACTTCTAAAAGCACTAAGCATTTTTTTTTTTCAGTTATTTTGCAATGGCTCAGCATTTTTCAGAGTTTTCTTAGCAATGAAGTAGAACAGTATCAGCAACTGATACAAGCTAATAAAGCAGTAAGTTAGTATTTTACAACTTATTTAACCTCCAAAAAATAGGTTGTTTACTTGGTGGATCTTGCTTTTTTAATTTAATTTTATCTTCTCTATCACAGATTCAACAGTTTGTAACTTCCATTCATACAAAACAATCACATTCATCAGAGCTTGCTTTTTGTTTTAAGTCCTGAGAAACACCACAAGAAATACTCCATTCAAAGCATTCTACTTGTGTTTAGATTTACCAGTTTCCTTTTATTTGTTGAAGCCATTCTGCCCATCACTTTAACAGCTTCATAACAGCTACCTGCCTCTCTATTGATCTACAGATGCCACTGACACTGTCAGTGCTACATGTATACATTTCCAAAATACTTCTTACATCATTTCAGTGACTTTTATCAAATAATGCTGCATGCTACAACGTGCACCTGCGTAGGATATAAATACTTTATCAAATCAGAACAGCCATCAGATTTTACCAAATTATTTGGAAACTAAAAATACAGAGGATCTCTGTCATAAGAGCACAGTATGAATTACTGAAATATCACAAGTAAAATGACTTTTTAATAATGGCTTAAAAAAAAGGCACTCGAAATTAAATTTACCTGAGAAAGCATTACTATAATATCTTGAGAGTGTTTGCATAATATCTTTGGAATGCTGAGTCCATGGAGCTATCTTTCTATAGGTTTTTACTCTATGGACAAGCTGAGAACCGCCATACTGCAGAGAAAGTGTGTCTCCATGATCTTCATACAATTCTTCAAACAATCTGAATAAAAAGCAAAATATGCCATCTATCAAACTAATGAAAAAAAAAGGCTTTTCTCAGAAAAAAATAAAGCATTGTAATAATAAAGTCTTTCTGTTTAATAAGCAATGTATTTTCTTCTCCTAAATAGTTCTGCCAGTTTACAAAAACAAATATTTAATTAACTTGATAGTAAGGAAGTTATTAACTTACAAACGCTGAAATTTAAAGATATGTCTCTATTCTTTATTCAGGTATGTGGACATTTTATTCAGAAGCAATAATCACTAAGAATCATTAGACTTAGATTTTCACTGATTTATAATGTATCAGACGGTGTTCACACCACAGAATATACATTTCTGTAGATTCAAGAAGATTAACATGTCCTACTAGTGTGCAGGGGCAAAACAAACTGTACACCTTCACAAACTAAGGTATTTTAAATACACTAAATGGGACAGAACACTTCAATATCTCACGGCTACATTTACTGTCACAGCCACTGGGAATGAAGTTATCATAATTTTCCCAAAATCTCCCTAGTTACAATAATGACAGCTGAAAGGCACAAACTGAATAAACATGACTTGTAAGAAATAGGAATGGCAAATACCATTTGCTGGAGCTGGAAAAACATGATGTAAGAAGCAGCTAAGAAAGAGTTGGCTGCTAAGATGAACAAGGAGAGCTGGCTAAAACCAGGACAGTCCCCTACCATCAAGAAGTTGACAGCAGACTCCGAACTGAGAGCAACCAAAACCGCAAAAATTATCAAGAGCTCCCCAACAATGACAAAAACACAGTCCCAGAAAATAAGGCTATCCTAGTCCAGAAAATAACAGACTGAAAAATGCTTCTCAGGAATGCAGACTAAGGTCTTGCTTGAGAAAGACAATGACAAGTGTAACATCTTACTAAAAGAAGCTGAAAGTTTAGTTAAGAGTCAACCAACCAAATCAGGACAATACAACAACAAAAAGAAGCACCAAAACACAATCAAATCTGTGAAAATGTATTTCACATGAATATAGCAAAACACAGTAAATCAGGCATCTGCATGTGATACACTGTAATACTTCAGAAGCATAAAGAAGGGTAGAAACAAAATAACAACAAAAATAAAAAAGATCAAATCAGCAAAAGCATCTCCCTGATGAGGTACTGAATGAAGAACACTTATTTGAGCAGCCAATTTCTGTAAAAACAAAATACCTGTCCAGCAAATCTTCTGCCTAAATTCAAGCACAAAAAGATCAATTAGGAGGAAACATCTGCTTATTAACTTAACCCCCCCCCAACAACAAAAACAAACCAAAAAAACAACAGAAGAATAAACTAAAACACAAATTGTTCTGAGTTCGTGATATATGATAATTTCTTGTTTGCTTCTTTGGGTTTGCTGGGTTGTTTTGTTGTTGTTTTTTGTTTTGGGTTTGGGTTTTGTTTTGTTCTTGGATTTTGTTGTTGTTGATTAGTTTGGTTTTTGTTTATTTTGTTGGGCTTTTTCAACACAAGCAGAAGGATGACTGGTCAAACTAAAAGCTAAAAACCTGGTTCAAGGCAAAAATTGGCAGGTAAAATGATGATATACCTCTCAAAAATTTCCCAGTCAGCTATGGAGTATTGATGAATCAATGACCTTGCAATGAAGGTTCACAGAAAACAGACAACTTTAAATTCATTAAGGACACTGATCCACTTGATTTGGAAAGGACCTATAGAAACAAATTATCATTCTGCAGCCTCAAAATATTAAGCCTACAATCAAAGTCTGGTTTTCTGTAGAAAGAGAACTTAACTACATGCAATAGAATGAGCTGCTAAGACATACTTTGCTTAGGAAATACTCTAGATAAGACAACAGTTAAAGTGAAGGAATCACTGAGAAATACAGCTTGCAGAAATGGTCTTGTGCAACAAAGTCATCAAGATTAATCTGGCTAGACACAAAACTGGACTGTTCAAGATGCATATCCTGTTCATATCCTTCACAATGGCCAAACAAAATAAAATGATGACTTCAGAAATCTATTTCAAAAGATATCCTGAATTGTAGCCAGCCTATGAGACCACATGAGAGAAGTCAGAATTACAAGTACAGGCAAAGAATGTGATGAAAAGAAGTTAGTTTTTCCGACACATTAGCTAAATTAAAGAAGACAGGCTGCTACTGGTTACCCCCTTTGACCAGTTAGAAGAGTGTAAATGAAGACACAAACATGCAGAAAGCACATACTCAACTCAAGGCAACACATGGAACAAGAATGCAGAAGCCCAAAATGAAAGACTGCACCATGGAGACAGTACAGCTAGCACATGCTTGTCTTCAGAATTTGTTGCATTATGGAGAATTTAATTATTCTGAATACACTAATTCAGAAACAAGTCTTAGGTGACAAAATATGTTTTAGACAGACATCTGTTGCAACAGAGAATAAAAATAAATAAGGCAAATGCAGGCAGATGAAAGTAACCTTTTATGCCAGGCTAATAGCTGTATTTCAGAGAGATAATCGGAAATTCAAAGACAAAGCAATCACTATACTCTTAAGAGACGATGGTAAGAGATGGACATTTGGGTGTGTGAAGCATAGAAAGTAAAGCAGAGGTAGATAAGATAGATGAGGAAATATGGGATTATTGCAGCTGGAAACAACAGTGGAAATTTGGGCTCCCAAAATAGGATAGGAAAGGGGGGAGGTTCCAAAGCCCAAGGAAAGATAGTAAAATGCAGTCTGAGATGCTGAAGTAAATGGTAGGTGTTCGGAATACCAAAGTGGGTATTAGAGACCTGTTCACCTCCGGGATCCCCTCTAGTTAAGAATCTAAGAGCCCAGACTGCCGAGCCTCCAGAAGGCTGTACAGTAAACTGGTATCTGTAGCAGCAGCTGCTCCCAGGCATAAATGTGTAGCACCTAGCAGCTGGGACATGGTGGATGAGAGGCACTGCACAATGAGGCAGCCAGCCACCAGATGCTCTCCCTGGCCATCAGGCAGCCAGCAGCAACCACTTGCACAGTGAGCCAATGTGCTGCAAGTAAGATAATTTCTGTGGCACCTACCAGCTCCTGGAAGCTAATGGGAAAAGAAGAGCAGCTGAAGGTTATGTCTTGAGTAAAGGTGCGACTGAGTACTTTGTCCTTTCTGAAATATGAGTTAACATTTCTATGCTCTAGAATTATCAAACTGCTTGTCAAAACCAGAAATAAGCCCTAAGTTTCACAGTCATGACAACAGATTTCAGGAATAAAGCCACATCACCTCAAGGCCTCCATATGTTATTTACTGAAGCTTGTCCACAAGTTAAATAGCTTAGTTTCCACAACCTCCAAAGCATTTCAATTTAAATGCTCAGTTTTCTTAACTGGTTTGAGGATGCTTGAATAAGTACCATGGATACTTAATCTGAGAGAACAACATTGCTGAAAATTTTTCTTCAATAAATCAAAAAGCACAATATTTTATCCAAAGGAAAAGTAAGAAATAGCAAGGTAAGATGCACTGCCATACAAGTATCAGTTTAGCATTCTCCATAAAAGCATGTACTTCTTTTAGTTTTCATTTTTTGTCAGCATTTTGCCTCAAGTAAGTATAAGTGAAAGACTGGGGTGGGGGTTTTGCTGCATTTATTTAAAGGAAAACTTTTAGCTTTAAGTTTGGGCATACAGAGAATGAAGTCAAGCAGTTATCTTAAAGAAATCTGATTAAAATACTTTTCCAGAATAATAAATTTTCAGCCTTACTGGATTTTCTCAAGAAGAGTTCAAGTATGGAAGATCTTTTAAACTTGGATGAATAAATATTGTAAATCATTCCAATAGAAAAAACTGCACTCTTCTTCTATAGAATTTTTCCAAATCTCTCGATAAAATTAAAAAAATAAAACCACAACACACTTTATTAATATATCTTACCTAACAGCATCTGTATCAAATTGCAAATTTGGTTTATCAATCAATCCCAATGAATACAGTTGGTATGCCAAAGCACATTTTCCCACCATAAATTGAGCCGTGTTAGTGCGATCTAAACAGTCCACACAATTGGTTCGGAGAACTCCTGTCTGGGAAAGCAATCAAATGAAGAGATTTTTCTTAACTAACAAATGACTATACTCATGATTATTACTTTTTTCCTACTATCCAAGACTTGCCAAATCTCAAATTAGTTCACAAAAATTTGAGGTGAAACATTTCTAAAGATGTTGAAAAGCAACTTATGTCTAGCAAGCTACATTGGACTGTTGCAATGCCTATTCTCAAAATATTCTTGCTATTATCATTACACAAACTGTGTCAATCCTATTCACAAACAGCCCCAAAGATTCACCTTAATGAGAAAAGCTATATATCAGCATGGGAAATTCTTTGGCTTAAAGATATATGGCCACATCCAAACTAGTCAACTAAAATTCACTGCCTTAATAAAGAAGCACTTTTGGGTGTGAATCAAGATTCAGAGATGAACTGTGATCCCAATGCTTAAATGTATTCAAGTGGTGATACCACAAGTGATAAAAGTTAAAAGGCAGATAAAATACTCATTCCCAGTGTTAAGCAGCGTTTCTAGTTTTATTTTCTTTTACTGATGGAAATTGTAACAATATACAGATTATTCAATACTGGTGAAAACGTCTATGAACGTCACCAGTCTTAAGTATGATTATTCCTCACCTTCTCTGTGTAACATGATATTATGCAGTTTGCTAAAACGCTGCTATTTTAACTGTCAATGCACTGGTAACACTGCAGACTAAATAGTAATGGAAATTTGTTTAAAATACAAGCATTTTCCAGACTACCTCCAGCAAAATTAAATTCCAACAGCATGAAGTTCTGTGATACGATGCACGAACTTTAAGACCTATTTTCCAGTTGGATTTCTGGGATGAACAGCAAAAAATGCTCTTTATTATAATTATTAATTTAAACACACTCCATGAATCATCAAGTAGGTATTTAAACTAAATGGTTCACTGCTGGTTTGTAAGTACTGATCTACATCATTGTAAACTGTGAATTAATAATGTCCAATTTAGTACCTGCAAGCGACCAGTGGAAACAACGTAACCTCCCAGTTCATTCCATCTGAAAGAGAAACAAAACAGACTGTCATACAAATAATTTAAAAAAAATAATAGATCATACCACGTATTGATCTGCTCAGTGAAAGACAGTGACAATTAAAAACCTGCCACACAGCAAAACTGATGTCCCTAAATAGCAAAGGCAGTGAAAATCATGCCACAGTAAGATGCTGTATTAAAATGACATCATGATCAACCAATCAAAATCTCCTGGAACTATTCCAAAGGCATAGAAATTTTCTTCAGTGCACAAAAGTTGAAGTAGGTACAATGCCAGAAACTGGAAGGTAGATGCCTAACATACATGGTAGCACAAGCTAGTTGACTTAGATCTCCCCTCATACTGATTCTAGTCACAAGAAATAATGTAACAGACACAGAAATTCCCAACAACTCTCCAAGAAATAGATGTCATTCATTATGCATCAATTAAATGATACATACTTTTCATCTGGCCGCAAGATACTGCAGTAGGAATCGGGCCGATTTACAAAAAATCCAGTCTTCTTTACTACACTTTCTGCAATCACATTCAGTCTATCAAGAACATTGCAAAGTTTGCTAAGAGGAAAAAAAAAAAACACAAAACATAGTCAAGACACAGCAATACTAAAAAATTTCACTGCTTGCAAGGTCTTTCAATAACAAAAATTATTAAAAGGAAGATTAACACCACAGCTTTATTTGCCCAACAGTAATTATGTCTATAGCTTTCTTAGATTTTACAGACTTAGGAAACACTGACTGTATCTGAGCAATTTTGTTTACTTTTATTAAAGTCCATTGCATAAACTAGAAGTGGAAGACTCCAAAACTCTGAAACTTCTTGACTTTCGTATCACACTAGTTTTCCCTTAACAAACTTTCAGTGCTTTGCAAAATATGAATGACGCAGAAAAGGATACATGATTATGCTAAAACCATACTCCCTTATTTTGTTTGCAAGGTGTTGTTTTGCTCAGTAACATTTGTCCACATGTGGCCTTCATGATTTCCTACGCCTGCTCAGATCAGGGCATCCATCCATTCATTGTGAGGGACTTCCAACTTCTCCTTACTCAATTTTATTTTAAAATAAAGTTCATTCAGTTTTTATTTCAGTGTTTACACTTCAAGTTATAAAACTCGTACTGCTTTCCAGCAGACCTACTTCAAAACTACATCTTAAAGCAAACATGCTCTCAGTATTCCTGAAACTTGCAGTTTCTTAGGCAAACATATACATTATCTTCCATTTGTAAATATCTTTTGCTTGTATAAATAATCTTGTTCAAAGACCTCAGGCATATTTATGTCTATAGTAGGGTGGATAAACATACATCAAACTTAAAGATAGAAGGGGAATCCTTTGATCCCCCAAGCTTCATCAGCATCACTCAAGAGGAAAATCAAGAACTTGGAACTAGCATATCTTCTGAAAGGAGATCTAGCCTTGAGATTTGCTATTTAATGGTAACACAAACAATTGCATGTGCATCCAACAGTACACAGTGCCATTTTAGAACAAAATAGTAGCCTGAAAGCACTACTCTTTAAGTCAAACTTTAAAGTTTCACACCCCCATGACCAACTGTATCAACATACTTGCAATTTCAAATAGCGAATAAGGATATTTTGCAAAGCTTTTCCATAAAATTTTTATTGAAAACACATCAATTTTATTCCTGACCCTTGAACCATACCAATTTTCCCATTGTTTTACTCAGACTGATATAGTAACAGATACCTGAAAGTTGACCCACCAATTCTTATCATCCTTCTACAGTTTCTGGCATTAATAAGATACAGTAGACATGTGCAGATCGGAGAACTTTACAACCGAATTGTGTTTTACTTCAGAACAGCAATCTGCACCTGTAGATTTAAAATGTCTGTGTCTTGCAAATAGTTTTACATTTAAGAAAACATTCACCCTTTTCACATAATTCTAGTACAGCATTCTATCGTGCAAAAGTGTAGAATAAAGTTAGAGAATATATTTTGCCTTTCTAAAATACACGCTTCTAACAATATGAATGTTTTAAAACATTGATATTAATGCCCTCATTTCCTCTTGGGAAAGGAAACTGAAAAGAGTGACTGATAAGAAACCCCTTGTTTTTGAAAATTTTGTAACTCAATAAATTCAGTGGCTGAGAAGGAGTATCTGACAAATGCAGTGCTTTGCTAATTCAAAAAAAAAAGTGAATGTTGATGTCTTCCTAATAGCTTTTTTCTGAAATTTTCCTTTGCAGAGAATTTAAAAGTTTTCAGGCATTGCTCTACTTTTGTAAGAAAACACAGAAAACATTAAAAATCCTCCAAAAAAGCTGAAGTTTATTCTGCCTATAGGTCTTTATAGAATTCTCCCATCATTCACTGACAATACATTCAATTGAAAAACAACACACCCGGTAGCATACAGTTATTCTTACTGTGGCTAAAACACCAGTACAAAGAAGGATCTTTTCTACCTTTTTGTGTATTTGGCCATATCCCAGGGTATATATATTATTGCATGCTCTGGGGGCAAAAACTGGTTGAGATATGTCACGGAAGCAACAAGCTCTTCACTAAGAATCCTTTCATGCTTTCTTTTTTCACGTTCCTTTAGCAAAAAGAAAAAGGAAGTTAACATTACAATTTTCACTAACAAATGTATGCAACCCATATACTTATACAGCAGAAAACTAAAGTGGAAGCTGTAACAATAGGCAGTTCTTCATAAATACTACAATTAAGTCATTAAGAGACAGAAAAATCTAAACATTCTGGGATTTCAACAATTGATCTGTATTAGTAGTAAAAGTCACTTGTTTAAAATTGTTTCAGCTTGTTTCAAGATAATCATTGGCTGGAAAATGCAACCCTGCAACAGCAAAGAAGGGCACACAGAAACAGAAGTGGTAACAGAAATAGAAAAAGAAATTGACAAAGACAAGAGAGAAGGAAAAAGGCAATAAGGAAAATGCCCCACTTAATTCTCAGGTGCAAGATAAAGCAGTCAAATTCTTCTCCGCTACTGGTAGGAGATGGGGAACAACAGCTACCATCTCCCAGCTTTGCAATAATTTAAATAAATAAATAAAAATTTAGTTTTGTTGCCATTCTCTGAAAATACCATACATGTGTTGGTATTCCGTACATTAGCATGGCTTTCCTCTCAACTTCATCCAAACTACAACCTGTACTGAACCTACATTACAGAAACTACTTTAAATATATAACCTAATGCATTCATTATTAATTAACAAATTTCCAGCACAGACAGATAAAGGAAGACACAGATTTATATCATACAAGGATAGTGGAGAGGGACTCTTCATTGGGAACTGTAGTGATAGTAACAAGTTAAAACTTAAACAGGGAACTTTAGATTGGACATCAGGAGAAGTTCTTTACTGTAAGGGTGGTGAGGCACTGAAACAGGCTGCCCAGGGAAGCTGTGAATGCTCCATCCCTGGTGGTGTTCAAGGTTGGGTTGGACAGAGCCTTAAATGACATGGTTTAGTGTGAGGTGTCCCTGCCCATGGCAGGGGGGTTGGAATGATCTTAAGGTCCTTTCCAACCCTAACTATTCTAATGATTCTATGATTCTAATCACAGAATCATTAGTGTTGGAAGGGACCTCTGGAGATCATCTAGTCCAGTAATAAAGGAACATGAACATTTTAATATTGAGCATCTACAGAGAGGGAAAGAAAGACACATTTTCAGTCACTATATCAAAAGCCCTGTGAATAAAAGCATATAATGATTCATGCATCAAGGTCATGTGAGCCTAGACTCACTATAGCAATGGCTTTTGAAATCTATGGCTGCAAGAGATAAAATAATTTTTCTTGTCAACAAATGCTATCCTGTGTTGATTCCACAGACTCCTGGACAGTCTTAAAAGCACCCCTACACAAGAAAGATTCTAGAAATAGAAAAGAGATTATCTAGTTCCATTTATTACAACTTAAGAGATTTAAAACCACTCCTTTAGAATTTTCCCTATTTTTTAATACCAGGAATAGGTCCTGCATGCACACAAAAGGTCCTTTTTTTTCTGCTGAATATAGGTCTACAACATGATAAATGATTTTTTTAAAGACAAAAAAGAAGTAAGATATGATTCAAGCAAAACAAATCAATACATTAAATTCAAACGTGGAACCAGCCACCACCAGAGAAAATGGCTGGACCAAAACAGAAAAAAAATGAAGCAAAAAAACCCCACAACACAAATACAAGATGTAATAACCAAAATTACAGTGACATCCAGAATCCAGGCTTTGTACCTCAACCTATTACACAGGAGTGAATTGAATTACAGCAGCAATCAATGAAGCTTCCCCTATTAGTCCAGCCAGGCTGATAATGGCACTGCCCACTAGCTAACATCAAAAGCTTCATTTTTCTATCCCACACATACTTCCATAACTCTACCAGGCAGAGTAAAATAAAGAAGGTAAGTCTTTATCGTGATATTTCAAATAACTTAGTCATCCGTGTCAAGAAGCCTACAAACCTCACTTTGCATGAAACCATATTATTTTAGTGGTTTTAGTGCTCAACTAAATTTATTGGTAAATTTATTTGGACTTACATCTAAAGAGTAATAGCAAAAACCTGAAAGCAACAGCAAAAGAGGGCTACAGACATGGTAAACTTTTTTGAAGAGTGGCAGCAGAAGCAGAGTTATGTACTACACTGCATAGGATGAAATTTCTGAAGAAAATAATGCATTTATGAGCTAATATTAGTTTAGAACATAATAAAATTTACACAGAGACCCTACAGAAGTAAGCATATTAAAATCAGAAAAAATATAGAAGATACTAAAATTTTTGTACCTTCACAAGATTCAAAATAATAATGGGAGAACCAAATCTCTGAAGCATTTGGTCAAAGTGAAGAGCAGCAACATGTGCAAAAGGATCTCCTTGGTCCACTGCAATAAATACACAAATTCAGGACAATACTGAGTGAGCTGCAGAGTCACTTAAATAACTTTCCCCTACAAGTACTCTTCACAAAACATGATACAATTGCATACTTCCCCCTCTTTTCATGCAAAAGCTGCTAAAAAAACCTTTCCCTTTTCCAAATGGGAAGCAACTTCTTCACCAAAACTTTGTTACATGTTTACACAGAACAATTACTCTGGCCTCACTAAAGTTAGCCCAGATTTTTTTCACAACTGTCAATAGGCTCAAAATTTTATCCACAATACAAAGGCACATGTAACTGATTTTGTACACAAAATAAGCATAAAGAAAGCTTCAAACAGAAGTTTTTGTATTACATTTATGAATGTGAAGTCTAAGACAGAGACTGTTTTCTATTCAGTTTCACCAAATGCAAACATTCAACCATATAAAAAGCTGTATGCCATGATGTTTATTAAAAAGAACATTGATCTACCTTAACTTAGGGCTTCCCAAAGAACAAATGTACAGACAATTTGTTCATTTCTAGTTTTCACTTACAGTCCCTGGTGTTCCTGTAGGGGACAGTGCTAACTATAATCTACCACAAAGAATTTGTACATACATGTTATGGGTGGCTTAGGCATCATAGTTGAAATATCTTGTGACCAGTACAGAGGGACAGATCCTCGAACCTGAACATAGGATGAATAACTTCCCACAGAAAATGACATAACTGAAGCATCATAAAGTATTTGTTCAGTTTCTACTTCATTAGCAACATCTCCCTAAAATAAACAGAAATACATGTATGGTATAGACATGACACTTCAGGGCTGCATGCATTATAGAGAACTGATCATTACATACAATTAAACTGTAAGACACTATATCACAGTAGTGAGAACACCACTGAAGATTAAATTCCCATTTGTCCCTAAAGGCATATTAACAGATTTTTTCCCCCTCTATTTTAGAAATAATATTAAGTGCAAAAAAAAAAAATCATTGCCGGTTAAGACTTATTATTTTAAGAATAGCTTTATTTTCTCAGTTAAGAATATGATAACATTATCTAATAGCATAATTCACAGCCAAAATTGTAACAATCCTCTAAAACATTTCAATTCTCCAGTCAGTCAAGCTCAAGCTTTCATTAGTTGGGGAGGGTACAAGGGAACCCCTAAAATCAGATTTAATTTACCTCACAGTTTGCTCCTCGTTTCAGAAAACGTGTTCCAGCAAATTTGCTTGATCTTCTAGCTATCAGAGTGACGTATATAGGGCGACCATAAATTAATAGTTCTTGAGAGAGAAGTTAAGGTTTACATTTCACATGCAATTTTTCATTCACTTACTTTAATCACAAATTCTAAAAAAAGTGTACAAAATTGAAACATATGATCTACTGATAAGTTCTTAACAGTAACGAGTACCACTTCCAAACTTCTTTTGCAGCTGGGAGAGAACATGGGCTTTTTCAACAATGGTCTTTAAGAACTCTGAAAACAGAATCTAAATTACATCAACCACTTCTCACATCATACAGAAGAGAAGTATTTCTATTTTATGAAGTGGCAACAGAAGTGAAATAGGCCCAAGATTCACGATGGGCCAATACTGCTGTAGTGAATACTGGGATTGAAGTCTGGGAGGTTACATTTTCAGATCATGTACACACCAGCCACCCTTTAATTATCCGTCTGGAAAAGTAGATAAATTTGCAACTACTTAAGTAATACCTACTGAAAACCAGAGACAAACAGCTACAGATGCAGTGGTGGCTTCCTTTTAGGCTTTTTTTTATTAAAAACAAACAAAAAAGAGAGAATGAGATCTCTAGCGTGACTAACCCTAACTGCTTACTTAGTGCAAGGGAGGCACAAGAAAGAGGAAAGAAGTCATTTGTTCACCTAATACCTGGTACAAAGACTAATGCCACACATGAAGTAGCTGTAGGCATAATGCTCGTGGCAAGATCCTCTACTACTACATTAAGTAAGACCACAGATGAAATAGTGGTATACAAAAAACAAATCTAGCTTTCTGTCTGGGGACTAAGCAAATGACTAGCAGCCTTATTTAAAAAAAAACAAAAAAACACAAAAAAAAAAAAAAAAAACAAACAAACAAAAAAAACCACTAAAATCAAATTTTACAGACATCACTAACTTTAACTTCATAATTGTATTTGCTTGCCCAGACACTTTGTTGACAGGCTTTTAAACAAACATTATGCTCTAGATGATTGAATTAGAATGTGTCTGTAATAGACTAAACTCTTACCAAGATGTTGAAATGGCATTTTTTTTGGAGTGTGATTTGCATGTGGTCTTTTTCTGCTAATACTACAATATACATAAACCCATTTACTAATTTTAAATAATACATAGCCAGGAAAAAATATTTTCAGATATCCTAGTATTTACTTAACTCTACTTGAAAAGCAGGCCTAAAGTTCTATCATCTTCTTCAACAGAAACAGAATAAATATAAGAATTTCTGCAAATCTCAGTTACCAAAAAATGTTTTAAAGATTAGTGAGAGAGCATTTCTGGTTCAGCAGTTCAGTACTGTTCAGCTTTTTTCCCCTTTCCTCAAACATACACAAAAAGATACAGCTAAGCCTTAAAATCCTCCCAAGTTCTTTATTACTAAAACCCATGGTTACAGTGTCTATCTGAGAATTCTGTTATAACAACAAAACTGTGTTTTATATTTAGCATAAAACTTCGAAAAGAAATGTATATAAAAGCCAGCCATAATTCTAAAATTGAAAAGTATTTATATGACAAAGAAATCATTCAATGTATTTCACATATTCAAACTTTTAAAAAAAAATTCAAAACGTTCCTTACAACAGTAAAAGGATGCTTGATTGCCCACAAAATCCGTGAATAATATAGAGCAGCCAGTCACGATGAACAGTATTTTTCACTGCCTCCAGAAGCTTGCCATTCCACACATACTTTTCATAAGGCTTACTGCAAATTCCAAATACACCTAGGAAGTTGTTACAATGAAAATGCATTAGCAATTAAGAAGCAAGCTTACCAGCACTGGACTTTTAAAATTCAGGTCACTGGACCTTCATTTTGATTTTCCTTTGACTGTAATTCAGCATATCTTTGAAGTTTGCAAAACACAGATAACTTCAGGCACATGCTGAATGAAGTTCAGCATTTATGAGGATCTGCAATTTTTCTACGGTTGCCAGTCACTGAAGTGTGTGAGTGCCTTCATGCAGAAGTTTCTGATATTTACAATACTGAAAAGAGATCTCTGCAGGGCAGCAGCAGAGGATTTGACAGTAAGGGAAACAAACCAAATTGTAAATTCCAGTTAAGGCAAAAACACTTTCATAGGAGGACTTTATAAGCTTTTCAGTTCTGAGTCAGCTCTGGAATTACCCATTTGGCTCTGGAAGATCATGTATATCCCTGGCCACCTTCACAAAAAGCACATCAAACCCCTTGTCACATAATTTAGACTGGTTTTCTTGATATGCACTGACACAGGAAATGCAGCTATTGTAGACCTGTAAATTAAAATTCAATTTCTGATATAACTGGAACCTAAGACTTCCTCTGTTTCAAAATTTAAGACCAAGATGACAACTAGCACTAAAAGCTGGCAAAGAGAATTAAATGAGTCTTGAAGAAAAGGAAGAGGACAAGAACTCTATTACCTACATTTTTTTGTGTAGTTTTAGTAAATTAAATTTCTGCCACGAAAAATTATATCATAGCAGTATGACAATTAGCACAGCCTCTGTTTGGGGAAAAAGATGAGTTCTCCTAACAGACTGAAGCTGAAAATGCAGCTGTTGAACAAAATGTTACCCAATCAAAATTACCATAAGCCCAGGAAAATCTGATGTAACCATCTTGGTGAAGGAGTGTATACACTCAACAGAACGTAGCCACAAGCACTTGTCAGCAGTTTGTCTTCCTCCTCATTTCTAGCAACATTGCTCTGGTGAGAATTTGTTCTTGAATGACAGATGGTTATTTTGTATACATATTCTGTCATATGAATGGATATGTTACTAATATCTACTGGAAATCATCAGCACACTGCTGAGTCAAGGTTATGGCATTTTTTCCCCAAAGTTTTCACAAAGACATAGAGATGACACTGTATGGATTCTTTAGGGATCTTGTAGAAGGAGCCCTTACAGCAGAGGAATTATTGCTCCCTCTGCTACTTAGAGGCTATTTACTGCATACAGCATTACTTTTAGGCTTTTAAACGACAGTTTGAAAAATGTTAAAATTATTCAACTTAGGAAGTTCCAGCATCAGAGACAATTACTTGCTTACCTAACATTCATTACTATTCTGTGAGCTGCAATCAGTGCTGTCATAAAAGGGTATGAAAAATGGGTGGACAAACAGCATTCAAGTTTATCTTGCATAAATTTGGGTCTAGGGCTGTCTCAAGCATTTCTGTATTTTAACTATGTGCCTGTCAGACCTTCAGAGTCTCCTTTACAGGCATAGAAGATAGGATCAATAAATTCTTTCTTCAATGCCTTGGAAGATTCATTTTTGTTAAAAGGGGCAGAAGACAAATCATGAAATTCACAGTATCTCAAAGAGCCAAAGTTACTTTAGGACAAGTGTGATTTTGTATCATGTTTTTCTGCGTATTATATTTTGTGTGCAACAGAAGTTATATAGCAGGTGACTACAAATAACAGCAGTAATGCAGAGAAGCTGTTGAGCCTCTATAACCAGTAAGATTCAATAAGTACAGATCCAGGTGGTGTATCTAAGCTGGCATCCACATCAAGTTCTTAGTTTTAAGCAAAATAGCAGCAGACTTGCTATACCCTATTCTTCTGCTTATAAGTGATATACTTAAAATGCATGGTGCTTTATTACTAAAAAGGCTACTTAAATCTCCACAGCTCTTTGAGACTGCTTTTAGAGGTAACAGGTTCAAACTTAAACACGGGAAGTTTAGACTGGATATGAGGAAGAAATTCTTTACTGTAAAGGTGATGAGGCACTGG